>JAPVRG010179452.1:0-12331 GCA_029783565.1 Rhagoletis cerasi | reverse complement strand
TCGAGGATACCCTTCACACTTCGATTCCTAGCATGCCTGTATTTTTACGCGCACGGTTATTATCAGAATTGCGTTGGAAATAGTTCTAGTTTTCTAATTCTATGAGCCAGTCATCGGTGAGCCGAACTCTGCGCTTCACATCGAAGTTAATTGTAGATGCGAATCAGAAATTATAAAAAAAAAAATATACAAATTGCAAAAATACCTACTTTTTCTGTTGTTTAACATCCATCTTTTGTCTTTATTTTATTTGCGAAATAGCTGTTTGACGGCAAAACGCTTTCCACCTCGCGTGGTAATTTTTTTGAGCTTTTTTCTTGTGAGGTGTGGCCAAGAATAACCTCACAAAATAGATCTCACAAGAAACCTCACAAATTTTTGCTCACAGCTCAGTTGTGAGGTTTTATTAGAATAGGGCTGTTAATCAAGTTTACACAATACAATCACTTTGTGGGCTCGTTTGGAATGAATGTAGAAAAATACAACCAAATTGAAAAGGAAATAACAAAACAATTGCGATAGCGAAAAGCAGTTAAAAAATTAATGAAAAAAAAAATTAATTCGTTCAAAAATTTTCCCGCGGCAGCAAACAGAGTTTCAAATTCAATACGCCCGCTTACTTTTTGCTAAATGCTTTGAATGCATTTCGCTATATTTTGCATTGAATATCGTCGAGCAGCCCCAACCGGCATGCCATCATACCAGCCAGCCCGAGCCGGAAAGCCAATGAACTTTGGACAAAAGCTTAGTTCGAAAAACGACGATAGCAATTTGCGCTGCTGCTGCTGCGGATGCAGTTTCAACGATGCAGCGCGTGGCAAATACAACTTCAAAGGGGAGTAGCAACAAAAGAGGCACTACGGTGTGTGTTTCTTGGTAGGTGCGCACAATGGCTGAAAAAGATCGTAAAACTTCCATGGAATACTTAAGCATTGCAAGTTGCAACGGGTGCGAGCGGCAAAAGCAAACTTTTCGGCGAAAAGGAAAATGAACAAAATTGAATTGAAAAGTAGATGAAAATTGCAATGTATGCACAAAAGCAACTACAGCACCAACAATGTACGAAGTGATGGTATTTAATTTCATTGAAGTAAATCAAATGCCTGCTTTTCATAGAATGTTCACTCTAAATAAATTTTAAAAGCAAGTTTGCAAAGGCAATTCAATGAATTGATTTTATCATACGAGTACATACAACTGATAAAAAAAATCATGCAAACCATTTGTTGCGAACGAAAAACTGTAAAATAAATAAATTAGCATTGCATTAAACGAATAAAGTACCATTTTGAATTTAATTACTTTATCTATACTTTTTTATTTATTTTTATTTTATTTTTTTTTCTATTATTTAATAAAAGCGAGTTATTGCAATGCATGAATAGCAAACTGCTGAAAAATACTAAAAAAAAAAACATCTGGCATTTAATTGCATTTCTGTTGATATTTCAATAACATTTCCATGGAATTTACTGTGAGAAAATTCAATGTTTTTCCTGTTTGGGCAATTCAATCACTGAAGGCGAGCAAAGATAAATGAACAAAAAATAAATAAAATAGAAAACTAGCGTACAATAATGCTTGTAAAAGCTTGTATAATAGAGCTCATCCCAATAGCTTAGTGAATTGCTGGGTATGTATTTATTCTCCGCAAACAGCTTGAAGTCTTAATTACCCACGGAAATAGAATCTGAGAGCAAAACATTAAATAGATTTTATTTTGGTGCCGATTTCTCAAATTTATCAATGCATCAGCGCCAAGTTTGCTGTGAATTAAGGAAATAATAAAATAAACTTATGCAATATACGCTTTTTTTACTTGTTGAGTGCGATGCTTGTGATGAAACACTGCTATTTAAAGTGGTACAACATAACAAGAAGCCTCTTTGGCAGTACATAAAAATTACGCATAATTTTAGCAAAGACGCTTTCAATCTACATAATTTCTTCTCGGCAGTCAGCAACACTTCCTGAACAGACTGAGAAGCGCCGTTTCAGACAGGTCCGAAGAAATCTCTAGTTCTGATCACGAGCTGTAGCATATTATCCAAGACATAACAAAATCCGTCTTAGTCGAGTAGCTCTCTTACTGAGTTTTTTGGGTATTGAAAAATTCCAAACTTCAGTTGAGTTTCACATCGGTGTTAACAGGAATGATATGCAAAAGCGATTTCAGGAAGGCGTCTCTTTAAAGATTTTTTTACGGACCACTTCATAGATAATCTACTGTCCCAATGTCCGTAAAAAATACTACATTACACTGGATTATTGGACCGTTGAAAGCCAGTTTCGTAGCTCCTCACACAAATTTCTTCAGTATATGTAAAAATTAAAAGGTGGTGGCATTTCAGATTGGTATGGTACCTGCACCGCTTGGAATGAGCTTCATATTCTGAGTATTTTATTTTTGAGCGAGACTAACAATGTCAGATGTGCATAGCTGAAAAAAAAATTAGTACAAGCTTTTGAACGGAAAGCACCAATTTATCCCTTGTAAATTAGTTACTATTTTATATGAAAGACTAAAGCTTAAAATAAAAGAAAGTTTATCGCAGAACTTTCGCAAATTTAACAATTATCTCGTGCTTAAAAGCATGATTTGTTAAGTACTTTAAGCGGCTCTATAAATGAGTTAAACTAGTTTCTTGGCGATTGCCGCTTTAATTGCTAATAAGCATTTAAGAAAAACATTATGTGGAAACATTTATATACTCGTATTAATGTTTAGTTTTTACATTTTTGCCCATTGCATTTATGTTAACAGAACTAAAATGGTATGAAGTTAGGAAGTACTCTATAATTTTTATGTATTTCTTGGTACCTCTTTTACAGCCACTCATCATTTTTTTACTGCTGGTTCAAGTTTGTTTTTGTTTTAACTTTTTGTATATGTATTAATTTTTTTGGAATGTATGAGAAAGATTAACGCCAGCAAAACTCAACCTGACAACCGGAAATGCGGAATTGATGTTGCAAAAAACGACAAATTCTAAAGAGAAATCGCCACCAGGCAAAACATCTTTATTCCACTAGACATTAAATGACAATAATTGTAATGACAAAGTGGCATTAAAAATTATCGAGACCATTTCGTTAAAATTGATAGTCACTAAGACATTTTTAAATGGCACGCATTTTTTGTCAGGAGGGTATTTTAATCGACATCTTATGAGCAAAATTCAATTTGCAAAATAGTATAAAAATCTTTTACGATAATTTAAACCAAAATATGAAACAATTAATTGCTGTAGAGTTCCTATTTTCATGTTCGAACAATTCATTTTCTAACTGAAATTTGGAGCAGATTTCCCAATTTCCTATTCGGCACTAAAAATAGGTCGAGCCTGATTATGATTTTCAAATCACCTTAAAAACTGAATTCCAATATGAAATAAACTTAAATCTGCGCATGTGTTTCAAGATAAGTACAACCGTTTTTAGAGTTATTATGAATAAATCTTTATCGGTCAATCCAATTAAATCCTTAACGTGCCTTTTACTATAAGTTTTATTTCACTTTTATATTAACGAAAAACAAAAACTTTTATCTTGAGAAAAAGTGTACAATATTGCCTACTCTTAAGTCGTAACTGCTGTAATGATTAAAACTTAGCTTATTGACTTACATTTTTCAACACGCTTTTTTTAATTTTCAAGTACTAGGTACCTGCTTTTACAAGCAAATAAGTTTTGGCTTTGACGCAAAGTAAAACTGCAGCACAATAATCAAGTAAAACTGGTATCTTTACACTTGAATACAGCGCATGAAATTTCTTGGCGACCCCAGAGTATGTGTTTATATTTCATTTTTCGCATTTTTTTTATATTTTTTTCGTTTTAATTTTGCGAATTTTAAATGGACGCGCTTCAATAATTCAGCAGAGGCAAAGCAACAAAAAATTTAACTGAAAAACGAGAAAAAATGCAAGCCCAACGCGAGTTGGCCTAAAGATCGTCAGCGTTTGTATGAAGTTTGAGTTTTTTTTATTTTTCATTTAAACTTTTGTATTTTTTATTTTCCTTTTTTGCATGTATGTATGTATATCGCCCGAATAGCGGAGCGCGGCGCGTTTTTAACCGGTTTTTTATTTACTTTTTTTCGACAGATCTTGCCAACCAGCTTTACGCTTTGAATGCTCAAAGTGGCTGTGCGACGCAGAAGGAACTTTTAGCGTCATTTAAGGTGCGGTAGGTAGTTGGTAGTGCTGTAGTACTCGTAAAGCACAGAAATGTGGATACCTGCCCGCATCACCGCTTTACGGTATGTTGATTTAGGTATGTAATCGTATACAAGCAAGTGGCGGCGTTGATGACGACCACGCTACCAAGCTCCGTACCACGTCACGCTGAGTACCAATAGTTCAAGCCATTGTTGTGTTGTGTTGTGTTGGGTAACCAGTTTTGATGAACTTTTTTTTGTCTGGACTGTTATGCTTGCGTTTTGTTTTACTTTTTCATTATTTTTCAACTTTTTTCGACGTCATGTTGCTTTTGTTTGATTTTTTTTTTGCCTCACAAGTTTTAGTTGCTCATTTCTTGTGGTTGATTGTTTGTTTGCTTTGAACTTTCCTGGAATTCATTGCTGTCCAGAGTAAACCACTTCAAGCGCTGAATATTTTTTTTAACTGTATGCTTATTTGTGGCGTAAAAGTTTTGTGCCCATTTCTGGAACAAGCTTGACTTAAAAGGGACGCCACGCATTAAACAGAGCGTGGTAAATTTCGTGTGTGCGCTATTTCCAAGAAATAAACTTTGAGAATGTTATTTTAAGTGCTCATATGCATTAACATTCTATCGAAAAGTTGTAAGCCGCATTGTCAAAGGAATATAAAAGCATATAAATTATAGAACTCCACAGAAAATTTATTTAAATGTAATTCAGCGCTTGTTAAGTGCTATTCAGCGCGCTTTATTTGACAACCCGCTTACTGTAAATGATGCTCAGCGCATTTTGAATGAATGAAACACACATTTAATGCTATTCAGCGCAATAAAAGGTTCAGTTTAATATTGTTTAAAAAGATTTACCCAGAAGATAATTTAGGAGAGCCTTCTTCAGTCAAGGCATTTTAAAAGGGTTACTCAAGCAGAGCTGAAAAAAGTGCTTCCCTGCATACCTTCTAAAAAAGCTTTCCTATTTACGTTCTACAAAAGCCCGTCTATGGTTAGCGAAAGCAGAAGCCTTTAAATGCATGTCACTCCATTCTGAAAAGAAAGGAATGCAGAATCGAATGCCTATTGACCCTCAGCAAGGCTCTTTGGGAGGGCTTTTAACTCCGGAAATAATCTACTGCGTGGACAAATAAAACAAAAATAAACGGAGTTAGGGAGTAAAAAGCGAAAAACAGAAGACGCGGAAAGCTTGAACACGTAGTAGAAGGGAACAGTAATGTGTGCCTTTATATTTATTCATTTTTAATTAAATCATGCGCAGGAACTTGACCGAACAAAATAGTGTTTATGAAGTCACTTGTTTGCTTTTATTACAAACATAGTACTTTATAGCTACAACTCAGTCAGCTTTTCTTACTTTTCCTATTTTATCTAAAAATAATCTTTTATTTACAAGTCCCTAAAGTAATTAAGGCAGAACTTTCATGAAAGTTATGGATACTGAGTGAAAATGAGTAAAAGCTGTAATAGCGTCATATTCTACACTTAACATGGTGCTTAATGCATTCCAAAACTTTTAAAAGTAATTAAATTTCACAAAAACTGGAATCCCTCGCTCGAGTGTAATTAAAATAAATTTTTGCATGCGGTAAACGTAAGAGAAACATTTTGTTAACAATGATGAGTCTAAATTTCTGAAGTCAAAGCAATGAATTTCATGCGATTATAGTAAAATTTCTTTGTGCTGAAAAGTTGAATAGCGTCGGGAATTTTTAAATTAATTTTCTCGAAATATGTTAATGGAAACTTTTTAAAAAATTTGTAAGTCTGTTTCAGAGTGGCTGCTCAACTAAGTTATTTTAGTTTGAAGTGGGGTTGTATAGATATTTATGGCATTCCAAATGCAAGCACAACAGCTGTGAATGTAAGCAAATGTATGTATGTAAAAAAAGCGAAACGTACTGGCAACAATGAACCAATTGTGGGCGTCAACACTGGCTGGAGAGTGCGAGTTCAGTGCAATTCACAGGGGATAAGTTGGCGGAATTTCAAATGTCTGTTAATCTTTTACATACAAAACGCAGGAAAGTGGATGTTGTTGGCATGAGCGCAATTATTTTCAATTAAAATACACGAATCAATTGAATGAAATAAGATGAACCTGTGAAGCGCTAGCATTAGTGCAAATATTATTCCTAGTGTGAAGTGAATATTATTGCAGCAGATTTTTGTAATGAAACTTAAGCAAGTATAACTATCAATGCATAATGCAAATTTTAAGGCAGATTTTGTTGTGTTCGAGCATTTCGGCACACTTTTGATGTTATTGTAGCATCTATTTCAACGTCAAGCATGAATTAGTTTAATTTAGTCGCAATTCAGCTGAGCTGAATAGAATTTAAAATGCACACAAAAAGATTAAGTAGCATGTACATTAGACCGTATCGAAAAAAAAGTGAGGCCAATGAGCATCCGTAGGAAAGCCCCCCTCCTCGAGACAAAAACATTGGTGTACCACACTTTAAAATCCGACTATAAACGCTAAAGATATGAAGAAAAATTTAATTGGGCGACTACTACGGTTGTCCAAAAAAATTTTTATTATTTTTTTAAATGCTTTTTAAAAACACTTCATATGAGGGGGTGTACGGCGACCTTTTTTTATTTCGCCTGTAAGGCGATACGCTCTAATGTACATGCTTGTTATTAAGTGTAATTTTCAGCAATAATATGCATTTATAATGAGCAAAAATGCTACATAAATGCCGTAGGTGATTTTAATGAAATTCGGCTCAAGGAAGTTTAATCATTAATAAAATTAAAATTAACTGTATTGAAATTGTATTGAGCCAGTGAACAGACAAGAAATAGTATTCGCAGAAGATTCTCCCAATTTCATGAATTTTTAACGCAATGATTAAATTCAGCTATTTTAGTTCCAATTCAGTGCGCACTTTATCTGGTTTTTATGCTTTTTGGAAGCTACGTAGCACAGCCAAATCACTTTTATTTTCGTGAACTGATTATACTAACGATCTTGAAGTTAATATCAAGCTACATAGATTATCGCTATTCAGCGGTAAATGGATAAAATCCAAAATTTTATTTACTATAAATCAAGAACCTTGAAAATTTACTGTTCTTCTACATAACACTTATTTACTTAAAGATTTCCACAACTCAGAAATTTCATGCCAAAATCCTGTGCAGCTTCCGCATGTATTTTCTGCATAATGATGAGTGCCAATTAAAAACTTTATGTTTGTTATTCTTATTTAATTCAGCTCAGCTGAATTTGTGTTAATATCCTGTAACCACGAACAATTTGATTTTAAATGATTTTGTTATCACAGCTTAAATTCATCATTTCCGATACTTGAATCTAATTCAGCACATATATATTTTACCTTGCAAATGTAAGTTTAATTGAAGTATAACTCAATTTTATCCGTTATTTTTTCACTAAAAACTGCTGCTGAATACAAACAATGGTGTGGCAATATCCAACAGCAAGTTAAATAACAAGGAAGACCCTATGCTACGAGCAGCAATTGCGCTTATTCAACATAAGAAAGTTATAAGTACATACATAGTAGGGAGGTCCAAAAAATGCAAAGTTGGAATTTTAATGCTGCCACCCCCTAGGATTGTTCTATATCGAAAAAATATACCAATTTTTTTAAAGAAAAAAGGCAATTTTTCGTAGACATGGTATAATATCCTTGAAAATCAATATTTTTCAATTGGCAAACTCTGTTTCTCTTCAGGAGACTTCAAAGTATAAAACGTAATCGTTAATTTAACAATTTTTAATACTAGCTATTTTTTAAAAAACCCAAAAAAATGCAAAATAGTTAATATTAAAAAAGGATTAAATAAACGATTAGTATTGTTCTTTGAGGTCTCCTGAGGAGAAACGAAGTTTGCCGATTGAAAAATATTGATTAATAGTTTAAATACATTGGAAACTTTGAGCGCTTTGAGCTTCCTCTAAATATTTTTTGATTTAAAAAAAAAAACAGGGGATATTTTTTTTTGATATAGAACAATCCTAGGGGGTTGTAGCATTAAAATTCCAACCTTTTTGTGTTTTCTTTTTTTTTTGTACCACCCTAATGCCAGGCCAATGAATATTGCAACGTACAAGAAGCTTCCCATAAAGCAGATATAAAGCAAAAAATAACAGAAAAGATAATTCCAGCACAATGAAGCCACTTCTGCTGAACAAGGTATACAAAAGATGCAAATTTCCATGGTTATGTCGCAAAAAATAAACCTCCGGAGGTGTTGCAGCACGTTAGAAAAAATATTTCTAAACGAACAAAGAGGCACGCCTGCAGTTGTAACGAGAACGGAGAAAATACACCTACGCGCTTAACAGTATGCAACAAGTTTCTGTTAGCAACTGTAATAGGAAGAGTGGTAAACATTTTCATGAGAAAGAAAAATAAGGAAGGAGATATGTAGTTTATACGTAAGCACTCCAGGTTATAAGCACGCACGCAGCAGTTACTGCGAATTTTCCCTTTCGCCGAAGACTTAAATAACCTTATGTCAAACTTGTTAGAAAGTTAGGGTATAACCATATTGACTCAGTCGTATACTTTTTGCTACTACTCTTGCCCTCTTGCTTATGAAAATATGGCTGTACACAGCTGCTTACGTCTTTGCTGTCGAAGGACAAAAACAAAATGCAATATGCCATAATAAAGGAATGATGGAGTGAAAATTGCACTAGAAGTATGGAAAATTAAATGGCTTGGTGAAAAGATACATACATACATATATAGTTAGTCGAGTGGCTGCTGCCAATGCGTTAGATAAGTCAGTAAAGAGAAAGGTTAGCTTTTCGGTGTGAAAAAATACTGTAATTTAATATTGCATTGAGCAGGATAACTACAAAAGGAAAAAGTAAAATATGGATATAAGTATGTACCTGCTAGGTACAAAGCAAAGAACAAAAATGCTATTCGTCAAGTTAACTCAGTTCTAAAAGCTCAAAGGCTAGAGGTCCAAAATAGCTGTCTAATAGCAAAAAATTATTTACGTAAGCAATCAACTTCACTCAGACATGAAATCAAATATTTGCTAATGATGGCGCAGACGAATTAATTGAATTTTCTTGCCTATTTGCACATACTCAGGATATTGACACCTTTATACACTCGTTTATGTTGTAATGCTCCTTAATTAAGCTCTTTACTTTATTTAGTGCTAGTATATTAGGGTGGTCCAATTTGTGGCAGCAAGAAAGTTACAAAAAGTTAATTTTCCTGTGAATTTTCGGGCCACCCTAATGCATATGCACGTTTATTAGGGCGCATCACTTTCCATACAAAAAAATCGGTACTTTTTTCCATCGGAATTATAAAGTTTAGTATATTTTAAAACTACCGACAAAATATTTCGGAAAAATATGGATTTACGTGAGCTGGATCGATTTTAAAATTTCTCCAAAAATCGAGTTTTTCATAAATAAAAATGTTTTTCAAAAATATTCTTTCCAAAAAATCACCTCTGATGATAGATGTTAAGGTTAAAAAGGTTTAAAAATTTTACCAATCAAAATATTAAGGGCATTCGTCTAAGCATGTAAACGCCTCGTAACCGCGTACTTAAACCTCGCAACCTCACTAAATTTTGTATGGAAAACTGGGTTATTTACGAGGTTTACGCGGTTACGAGGCATTTACGTTTTTAAACGAATACCCTGAATGAGATTTTTGGAGGTATTTTCAAATCGGTCCAGCTCACATAAATCTTAATATTTTCCCCAGATGTTTTGGCGGAAGTCTTAAAATAAAATAAATTTTTATTTTATTTTTTGCGATGCAGTCTAATGTACATACATATATACGCATTTTTTTTTTCCTACAGAAACTACTACTGACTACTTTTTCATTTAAGGTAAGAAATTAAAATTATAATAGAACTTATGGAGTTTTTTCCTTTATTCTTAATACATACATGAGTACGTATCTATGCTATCACAGCAGAGGAATGTATTTTGATGCAATTCAGCTCAGCTGAATATGCGCCACTCTGGCTTAAGAACACAATGGACTTGTTAGTTTTTATATTTAATTGTATTTTTTCATGCTTTCGCTATTTATGAAAATGGTTTGTTAAACCGACTTTATATATCTTGTTTAAGAACACTAGCAACTTAGGAAACAATTCAGCAATTCAGCTGAGCTAAATAAACTATCTAAAAAGCAATGCACATCTCTTTGAAATAAAAATAAGTCAAATGTAAAAACATTCAAAAATACCGCCAAAGCAGTAGCTGTACAAAAGCAAATTCTTCAGAGAATATGCCTTTTCATTGCTCTTAAACTATTTCTCATAACTTTTTCAGAATAGTTTGCCAAAAGAAATTAAATGTTGCATATTTAAACGCGACAAACCAGCTGGATGACCTGGTTTTCTTGTGACTTTCATGATGCCTTATGTTCGTTCTCTTTCTAGTGTTTACTTTAAGTACTCATTGGCCTATGAGTATGATGTAAGCCGGCGCACTTCTAAGGATGGGCAACGTGAAATATGCTTGTAGTACGTACATATGTATAAGTACAGAGTAGCTGCTATACATAGCTTTATTACTATTTAGTGTAAAGCAAAGCAACAAACAGCAATGTGCTGCGAAGGACGAATGTATGCATGTAAGACGGTGAAAAGAAATTTGTTGGAAGCGCGGTAGAGAAGGAAATGATAGGAATGTAAGTGCCTTTTTTTGATAGCATTTGGAGGTGACATTTTTAGGCGTGGCCAACTCCTAAGCCTTTTAAAATAGATGTAATTGCCTTTGGTGTGTGCACAAGTGTGTCTTTGCCTGAGCATGGACAAGAGGTGACGTGACTCTTGCTGTGCTTCTAATATAAATATACATATGCAATTCTGTCTACGAGTATCACTTTACCGCATTGCCGGTAGCAGTATGTTTGAGTTTTCAACTTGGGACTGGGACCAAGAGTTGAAATTTTAATTGGTTTATTTTTAGCTTACATACATACGAAGACATACCAATATAAGTTTAATGGAAAACCAAAAAAAACAATACACATAGGTATCAAAAATTCTGAACGTTTGAGTTTAAATTTCTAATAAAAAAGAAATCGCTTTCTAATACGGCTTATAAACATCGAAAGGAGGTTAATTCAGCAGGCCCATTCATGATTTTATTCATGATTTTATTCAGCAAGACAGTCCAGGACTTTGAAAGTTTATTATTTATTTATTACAAACAAATACTTGCGTTAGTTTGAAAAGAAAGTATTTTTTTTAATTCAGCTAAGCCGAGCAGATATTTTAAAAGCCAAATACGAGTATAACTTAAATCCCTTTTAAAAACATTTCAGAAACTTCTGCATAAAGCTTAATTCAATGTTTCTGCTCTGATAATCTAAATAAACATACGTAACGTATTGTCCACTCGCGAATGGAAAGTTTGATGCTATTCAGCCGAGCTGAATTGATATTTTTAAAACAAAATTCATTTTACAGATCTGGAAATGCCAACCAAATACTTAAACTGCACTGAATACTATACTATAACACAAGTCGAAAAATTAAATTAAACCTTTTTACACGCTTTAATTTAATTCAATGCGAATTTAATGCATTGCGTGGAAAAAATATAAAAATTAGAGAACCTCAATTGCTTTCAAACTTCGAAACATTGTACTTTGAAACTAATTCTTAATGCTCTTTTAAGCCACACGCATGTGCAAAGTCGGCTTAATACACGCACATTTTCGCACCAACTTTCCGCTCGGGTAAACAAAATACCAGCACGTAATAAACTAATTAAAACGATATTGACCGCAAAAACAGGCCAGCTGACTATGAAAGTGTGAAAACCCGTCGAAAAGGGGAGAAGCAAATCTAAAATATAAACAAATGACTAACTGCATTATGGTGACCAACAAAAGTTATGCATGAACACGGTTGATTTTCATATATGTATGTAAACTAATATTGGTAAAAGCGGCGAGTAGAGTAAAAAAGTTAGGCATCATTACGAGGTCAGATTACCGTCAGTGACGCACAAGTTACCGCAGCAACTGAGTTGGGTGATTATGTCAGCTCAAAGCATGTACATATGTATATATCTGAAGAGAATCAATGTGCAATTATTCAAAGCTGCAGCATACTGAAGCAACTTGAACTGAATTTCAACTTTATTTTTTTATTTTGTCCATTGCCAACTGGTGTCCAT
>JAPVRG010178873.1:0-10023 GCA_029783565.1 Rhagoletis cerasi | reverse complement strand
AAGGAAGCATACTATCCATGTACTAAATTTCATGGAAATCGGTTCAGCCGTTCCCGAGATAGTGGCCGATATACTACCGAACTACTACAATAATCTGCTAAAATTTTCTATTTCCGTTGCAATTTTCTATTTCCGTTGCATACGCAAATTTAATTTCCGTTGCATGGCAAATTTAATTTCCGTTGCATCATCCATTTTCTCAAATTTTACTCTCAATCAAAACTTCATAACGCCGCCTAAGAAGTTAACTTCAAAAATCACTTCTTTCCGACAGGGTAAATACACACACATACACACACGCAGCCAGTCTTGCATTGGCGTTTACCTAGCTAAGTGTGTATGTAACTACAGACAGATGTTTTCGCGCGTAACTGCAATAATTTCAATAATTCAACGAAAGCTTATGGTCTGTCGCACGCGTCGCATAGTCCTACAGTTGTACTCAGCTTAATTCATACCTTTCGCCTGCATGCGTGTGTATGGAATCTTTGAAATTTAAAGGGAAGAAGCATTGAAACGTTTATTGACTGGTTGGCGCATATGCTTGCGGACATTTGTATGCAGATGCATATACTTATGTATCATTAAAGCTTTTCAGGTATTCAAAGGTGTATATGTTCTTTTTTTTTTACAAAACACCTTGACTCATTTTCCACAAGAAATTTACAAAGCCGTTACAATAACTTTGCTCAGTAATCGTAACAATAACCAACAGTTTTTGTTGCGCGTGTGCGAAGCTCTGCTATTATTATGCTAAGCCGATTAAGTCAACTGAAGAGGAGGATCACAGGTGTTACTGCAAATCTGCTGCAACCTCACATATAACAGATAAATGGCAGATGGAACATACATTCAAATAACTAAAAGTAAATTTGATGCATATTTATGCACATGAATAAGTGAAATAGCTCACATACATACATATGTAAGTGCAAATATTTCAATGACTAAATTTTCTCTTTAATATAAAGAGAAGAGAAGGGATCGTGGAGCAATGAATTCTAAGGGTTTGCGGAAGAAAACTGTTCGTTCTAACAAAAATGCTCTGAAATCTACTATATGCTCCTCGGTTGTTAGAAAGAAGTGAAACCCAAGGTCTTTAAATTTTAAGCTCGCAAAGGCTATGCAAATGTCGTCCATGCTTCGTGAAAAGTTGTTGTCTCCGACGCACAGTGCGGAAAATTAAATTTTTTGTGACAAACTCTAATATCTCGAGAAGGAGAAAAGCTTGTGAAATAAGTTTAACAGTTTTTAAAAGCTTTTGAGATGGAAATTCAGAAAAGGTAATTAATTAATTAAGGTAAAATGAATAAAATAAAATTACCTTGGCCTTCCAAATGACCTTGAAAGAGAGGATATTTTAAATTTTTTCCCCTGTTTTGACCGAAAAACTGCATGCAATTAACAATGGAAAAAAATCAGAAATTTAACTTTTGAAGGTGTCGTTAAATAAACCACCTTCAAAAGTAAAATTTTTGATTTTTTCCCCTTTTTTAAGTGAAACGTCTTCAGCGGCGGTTGGGAGTAAATTGACAAATGCAACGGAAATGATGCACACGGAATTGGGAATTTGGGAACTATTTCGGTATTTTCGAGATTTTCGGGATTTTTGGGACTATTTCGAGACTTTTGATCGATTTTTAACGGTCTGTTATTGATATATTTATCGATATTGTTATCGACATTATAATCGATATTTTTATCAATATATTTATCGATGTTTAAAACTACGTAATTATCGATATTGTTATTGAAATATTTATCGATATAATAATCGACATTTTTATTAATATATTCATTGACATGTTTATCGATACTGTTATCGGTATTAAAATCAGTATATTTATCGATATTGTTATACATATAATAATCGATATTTTTGTTGATATAATAGTCGATGTTGTTATCGACATGTTTGTCGATATGCTATATATAATAATCGACCTTTTTTTAAATTTTTAAATTTATTGATTTTGCGATCGTTTATTTATCGTTTAGTTATCGATATTGCTATCGGTATATTGACCGATATATTCATCGATATTGTTATCTATATAAAAGTCGATATTTTTATCTATATATTTGTCGATATAAGAATCGATATTTATTGATATTGTTATCGATATAATAATCGATATTGTTATTGATATATTTATCGATATTGTTATCGATATAATAGTCGATATTGTTATTGACGTAGCGGAAAACTTTTCAAAACAAGTACGCACTTGTTGCCCTACCTTTTACTCAGCATAGGCAGTTTAATTTTGAGGACTGCTGCTGAGAACATCAGGAAAGTAAACCTTTATTTTCATTGTGGTATGATATACGATTTTTTGGATTAAAATGTAATCTTAAGCTTATAACATTATGTTAAATAGCCTGTCGTTTTATGCATAATTTCAAACCAAGAAAATACGCACATTGATTATGCACACACTAGATATGTAACGTAAGTTTCACTTGAACTATGTGGCCAAGCCGCACTTACTTTTTTTTGACCTACCAACATCATGCAGCCAGTTCAGTTTTTGACATTTATTTACATTATTTACTCAGCGATAACTCAAGAGCGTTATGCCTTGCTAGCTCACGAGACATGCAGTTATCGGCGATATCACTGTGGCCTATAGCCCAATTTAGCTTAACAGCGAAGCATCATCAAAGAGCTGAGGGCCTGAATTTCCTTCTGGTAATCAGAATTCTGAACACTGCAGGGAGCCGGAAGGCTAAACTTGAGTTTGGTGAAGAGTTTATCGCAGAAGACCTTTTACTCCAGCTACTCCATGAATAAGTTCATAGGGCCATGGTTGCCATTTCACCCTGGATAGGATGTGCGCGGTGAAGAAGCCACTCCGACCCATCATTGGTGAGCAGCGATCGGGTCGGAATGAGCTCGAAGATTTTGACGTAGTTACATTATTTGGTTATAGTTACCAAATCTTGTGTTAATGGAAATATATTTAGCTGACTCTTTTCTCAGTGTAGTAGAAAAATTTATTTGAATTACTTGCGACAGACTCTAAAATTTTTTTTACAAATTTATTTTTTAAGTTTTATCTACTTCAAGCTTGTACCATCACTTCAAATATGCATTTTTATCGGAAATTCCTTTTATTTTTTGATTTGGATTAGTTGAATATTTCTCTATGAATCTCTGTAATTGCTTTTTCAGAATTCGCTAGTCCCTTTTTACTATTTTTGGCCACTGTAGTCCCATTGTGCGATTCCCATACGGCTACGGTAGAATTAAGTATTATTGTTGGCGAGAAATTAAACAAAATGGCATTTCCTTTACTTTCATTAGAATACTAAGAGGTAACTTCCGAAGCACTATAACCAATCAACCAATTTCCATTTACCTAGCCATCACTTGCAGCAGTAAAACTTATTATATGCGCTCATAAAAATAACTAACTTCTGTTATTGCAGATCATCAATTCCATATGTTTCATTCATCATGCACTACTATTTAAAGTGCTTAATGCCACAGCACACTTTCAATAAGCGCTCGCTTTCAAAACCTATTCAACTACACTCGTTTACTATCGCCACTATTGCTGCATTAAATAAAGCATTGCATTTTATTGCAACGCATACGCACTTGCATATGACAGCTTTATTTCGCTTTCCTGCTTTGCTCCTTTCCAACCTATCTACTTTGCATCTTTTACAAACGTTTAACGACACGTTTCATTGCATTTATTTCAATCACTTTACAGTGATTTGCATAAACGCAGGCAGGCGGGCGGATGTGCGTACATAGAATATTTTTTCTCTTACCAGTACATATAATAAATGCAAATAATAAAGTGCGCCACTTCAGCACAACATTTTACCTGCATGTGAGCCATTTACGCATACACACATACATATACTTATAGATAATGCAACATAGCAGCATAGGATAAGCGAGGAAGTAAGAAGGATTGGCGCGTGAGCAAGGCTTAATGCCAGTGACAAGTAACTAGCAAGACTTGATGCAAATGGTTGATAAAAGGAGGGGAAAGAGAAATTTGTGATAGAAGTAGGTGTGTTGAATGTTGTGCATATTATATACAGGGTGTCTCAGAAGTCGACTTCAAGCCGGAAACGGGTGACAGGCCAGGTCATAATAGTTATCAGGAACCAAAAATAATGATTATTTTCAAATTTTCAATGAAAAAAATTAAAAGCTTTCAAATATCGAGCATATATATGGATGTGCATGTTTTTCATGTATTTTATGAATATGGTACGATTTAAAAAATTTTGAGCGATGTATATAAAAATCATAATTAATAATTAAATTTTGAATTTTTTTTCAATCGCTCGGAATATATAATCTTATAACGAGTTTTATTTTTTGTATCAAAAATAAAACTCATTTTTTTGAGTGTTATTTTTCTCTCTCTGAATTAATGATTATTTTTTAAGTTTTATTATTTTTGATCAGCGAAGGTCATTATTTTTTGAGTTTAATTTTTTGATCGAAAATAAAACTAATTTTTAAAGCGTTATTTTGTTTCTCAGAAATAAAAATTAGTTTTTGAGTTTAATCTTTTTTGGCAGATCGAAAAACTCAAAACGAAAAAACGGTTTTCTAAAAGTCTTTAATAAAAATTGTTTTCAATGCACTCGACTACATACGCACTGAAAAATTACAAAAAACTTGAGAAAATTACGGTTGATAAATTTATTGTAATTTTTGAGTGCACATGTAGACGAGTGCAAAGCAAAAAATATCTATCACTACACAGTTATTGGTAAAGCAGTGTGGGGTTTTGAGTTCTTCGATCTGCTAAAAAAAAAATAAACTCAAAAATTATTTTTTTATTACTGAGAGATAAAATAACGCTCAAGAAATGAGTTTTATATTCGATCAAAAAAATAAAACTGAAAAAATAATGATTATTTTTGATGAAAGAAAGAAAGAAAGAAAATAAAACTCATAAAAAAATCATTTTAGGTGTTCACACCCGCCTGGTTATCAGGATATCTGGTTGAAAATCATTATTCTCTAGTGTATTTTTTTTTTGTAAACTAAGTAAAAAATATAACCACATAACCAGATAACCTGAAAACCAGGCTGGTGTGAACACCCCAATTATTTCAGAGCGAAAAAATAACATTCAAAAAATTAGTTTTATATTTGATCAAAAAAATATAAATCGTCATAAATTTTTTTTTTCTGATCATTACAACAAAACTCAGAAATTTATTATTAATATTGAACGCAAATTTTAAAATCTTGGAATAATAACTAACTATCAATTTTTTTGATAGAACTCATAATGATAAAGTCTACACCCGGTGATAGTTTCTTATTCCCGTTACTACAAATTTCTACTTTTTCTAAGTTTTATTTCTATTATGTAATTCTGAGTAATGATTTTGTAAATTGTCGTCTAAAATTTATAGCCAACTGCTTTAGCTTGAAAAAAAATTACACTTTTTGCCTAGAAAAAATTTTTAAATTTAATGCTTCGCCCATTTTTAACTGACTGTACTGAAAAAAAAATGTACTACACTAGTTTAGCAAGTAACTTTGAAAGTTGGCGCAATTAATAAGAAATCCAAATTGGTATGAAACTTGCTAGATTGTTATTTAAATAATGGACAGTTTTTTTTGTAAAGAAACTCAGTTTTCAAAATTTTTTCTTACTTACTTAAAACGATTGCATTGTACCCAAGACTTTCCGTGCAGTCGTAACTTTTAAGGTAATTCTAGTTTGAGTGAGACGGGCAGAATCATTTTAGGAAGTGTAAGCGAGACAAAGAGTAACGCCACTTTGTCCTGGCCTGTCACCCATTTCCGACTTGACGTCGACTTCTGGCACACCCTGTATAATGCTGCGGATATTTCCAAGTAGATTTTTAGTTATTCATTGAGTAGGAAGAGGGTAGACGTATGCATAGTTTTATATACATAGTAATGAGGACATGCCACTCCAACTTCTTCTTTAATTTTGTAGGATATCAGGGCTTGCATGTTCGCTTAAGTTCCACGTTTTGGTGGCGTTAAAAATATAAATATATCATTTCTTCTTCACATAATAAGTAAGGGCTTATTTTTTGAGATGACACCCGTGAAGAAGGAATCTCTCATGCGTATTACTGCACCGGTGCCTTTCTTCTGTTGCTATTTTATTTCGCATTAGACTATCGTTGTTCTCGGACAGGCGATTATATATTATTTTCATCTCTTGTGCGAAAATATCAACTGGGATTAGTCTGGCGATTAAAAAGGCCGCTTCATCAGAAATTTTGCGGAATCCGTAAACAGTGCTCAGTTAAGTGTATGAACTTTCAATACAAACCAACATACCGTAAATCAGCCAAAAACATAAGAGATTTTCTCATTTTGCTTTTTTTAGCATATTTATGTAAGAAATAGCTAAAGCTGGAACTTCAAAGCATGCGTATTAGAATTCGCGAGTTTGACAATTGTTTGAATACAAACAGTTATGTGGCAGCAGCTACATGGCAACGCAAGCAAACGGTAAAAAATGCCTGTATTTCAAGCCGGTTTTTCCAAACCGGTTTCAACCGGTTTTTTGGATATTCTTAGACGGTTTTTTTGAAATCTTAATTTTTCGAATACTAAGTAAACCGGTTTTTTACAATTGAAAAACCCGAGTTTCACCTAGTTTGTATATTACCAGAATCTAAAAATTCTAAATTTTTATTTAATTTAGTAAAAACGGAACTAGATTTTTTTTAATTTTATATCTGAATACTGGAACATTTTCCACTGCAGGAAATTACAAAAAAAAAGTAAAAGAAAAAGAAAAAAGGAACGAAATTTTTCACTGTTATTTTTGTTGTACCAGCTTATTAAACTTTGCCCAAATCAGTGAATCGACTACATGTAGGGAGAGGTATGTTAGATGAGCTGATGTGCGTGGGTATATGAAGAGGTGGTTAGCGTCGTCGGGGCATATTATTCAAAATAGACAAAGTAGTCAGAATTGAGTTGTGTCGAAGTATCGCTCGTCTCACGAAGCAACGCGAGCTCTCCATCTGAGATATGTAGGTGGTAGTTTTTGTTACCGATGATGGAATTCAAGGGGCGAGAGTTGATGAAGGTGTTGAATGATTCTCTATGAATGTCTTTTAAAGATTGTCTATAATAGGCTATGGGATATAGTCATAGTTAAAATAAAGTCGACACTAAAGTTAGTTGCAGCTTTTTGACATCATTTTCAAAGGAATATCTGTCAAAAAACCTGCATTAATATCTCCCTATATTTGCATAATCAGTCTGGTTCAATGGATAGCGTAGTCTCATCCACAAGACACTTGGCTCTACGTACTCGAGGTTTTACCGACAAAGGCGTTTTTCACTAATTTTGCTTGTTTTACTTTTAATCTAAAATACTTCGAATTTATTTTTCCTTATTGATTTCTAAATCAAAGCTATACCTATTTTTAACAGTTAAATTATAATTTTGATCTCGGTTTCTTACTAACAGTAAGCATTACTGTATAGAAAACATGTAAAATTAAGCCCGGTTTATCCGGCCTTTTCTTAATTTAAAAATGGGCAACCGGTTTTTTTTTCGAATTTTCATTATTCGAATAACTCGAAAACCGGGTTTTCAAAAAAGGTGAACAATCCAACCCCTAGTTGGTACATATACAGCGGAAATAAAATATTTTCCAACAGTAAAACTGATTTTATATTTTCAGTTAGACCTCTAGCAATATACATATCGGCGAGAACTACATTTTATTCCATGCATTAGTTTTCTAAATTCTAAAAATTATTGATTTGGCTTATTTTGCTCTAACAAAGACTCCACATATTAATTTTTCTTTCATATCTATAATGTACAGACATGGGCACGTTACAATTTTATTATATATATAGATAGCAAGTACCGTAACGGTTATGATCTTTATAATAAAAATAAAATCATAATTTAACCGTTTAAATTTGATTTCTATTTCTTCGATCAAATTTAATCGTTATTGTTTGATTTTTATTTTTTCGATCATAAAAGATTTAAATCGGTCATAAAAAGCAGTCTCCGTTATAACGGTGAAAAATTATCGAAAAAAATAAAAATCAAAAATAACGATAATTTTTTTTATCGAAAAAAATTAAAATCACACAATAACGATTATTTTTTGATCGAAAAATAAAAATCATGATATTTACCGATTACTTTCATAGATATTTTATAAATTCAAGCTTTTCAATTAGAAAGATCATGAGTATGCAATTTTGTAGCCCATTAAATTTTAGTACAATTAAATGTAAGTTTGATATATCTAGGACTTACCGTTGATTTTTGGCATTTTTATGTTTAAGGTGTTGCTCATTTTCTTCCATATAAAAAATTGTCGAACACAGGTAGGTATGTACTTTGTATGGACAAAAATGCACAACACCGTTAACAAAAATTAACAAAATGCGGTGGCCAGGGTGTGACAGGGCGTATGATGAATACAAAATTATTAAATTCAACTTTTCTACTACATTCCTTTTTCTTAAAAAATGCCTTACATAATATGAAATAAACCAAATCATATGCTTTCTTATTTTGTCCCTTCAGGCTGTTCAACTGTTGTAAATCAGTGCGATATGAAAATTATGTTTAGTTAAGTTTTTTTTATGTCATAAAGTATAAACAGAACCAATTCGCTGAGAGAATTTCGTCGGGCGGAGCGATGCCGTCGGGTGACATTCGCTGCAACATTTCGCTCAGTAAAACAGAACCGAAACGAAATTCGCCCCAGCGGATTGACAAATAAAAAACATAGAAATACAAAAGCGAAAAGATGAATACTCAAATTGTAATATTTTTCTCCTTCTTGATAATTATCTGCTCGAAAAGTAAAGAAAAAAAGTTATTTTATCACTGATAGCTGAATTTGTCGCCCGGCGGCAGCGGCAAAATTAAAAATAAATCTATTCTCGCCGAATTTCGTCAGACGAACTTCTCCTCTCTTTGGTTGTGTGCAATCTCATACACTGCAGTGTGTTTTAATTTTGACAGCGAACTTTCTTCCGACGAAGTTCGCTCAGTGAATTGCTTCTGTTTATACTTATACGGAAGTACAACCATTATATCAACCCGAGAGGACATGTCAAAGGCTAAAACACTTTATTTTGATTATTTAATGCTATGAAAGGTATTTTTTTTAAATGAAAAAAAAAAAAATTTTAATACAAATTGAATTTAATAATTTAATGTTCATCATACGCCCTGTCACACCTATTCAAAAATGTTCTGCAATAGAAATGCGTTCAAATATGGGAAACATTTCGAATTTATTGCATTTTCAAAGTTGTCATGGACGATTTGGCAGCCTTAATTCAAGTTATTAACTAAAACTTCAACTAAAAGTCGGCACGGATTATCGGTATCGTATGGCTATAAAACTTCATATATATGTTATTTAGGCTAAAAAGCACAAATATAGAGGGTATGCATATCAAAATTTGCAAACGAGATTTTTTTTCCATATATTCTTGGGACAGTCTAATGTACTTGTATTTGAAAAACTTAACATCTCGGATTGTGATACACGTATAATACATAGATACCCAACTTATGTACTTTAAGGAAAAACACTCCACTACTAAAGGGAAGCTTTCTTGAAGCCCCACATTGTGAACTGGATATACACAGCGGTGGTGCGTCCCATTCTATTCTATGGTATCACGGTCTGGTGGCCGTTCGTGGACAAATGTATAATCAAAAACAGACTAACAAAGGTTCAAAGGGTGGCGTGCATCATGATAACGGGGGCGTTGCCCTCTACGCCGACTAAAGCCCTAGAGACCTTGCTCCATTTTCTACCTGTGGACCTATATGGTAAATTGCAGGCTAGTTGCAATGCTGTTAGATTAAACGCGCTGATCAAGTGGAGTGATACAAGATTTGGACACTCTAGAATTTTTGGAAGATCTTCCAGGAGAATTCAGGCGTCTGGACTACACAGTCCCGCCTACTGGACTAAAGAATCATTTCCAAACGAGGATCCCCTCAAGGGGTGAATGGGAGGAGGATTCAGTCCTGACCTCCTACTGTG
>JAPVRG010178755.1:0-13086 GCA_029783565.1 Rhagoletis cerasi | reverse complement strand
GTTCCCTCAATGTGCTTGTTGGACTTATTGTTATATAATTTTTCAAGATTTCCCGTCCACTTCTGACATTTTTCTAAATATACAAAATCTTCTAAAATGCCTCTGTCGCATTTTTTCTGCAAATTATTTGTGGTTTGAATGTCTCTTTAATGGTCTCGTCCAATTCGCTTTGTAAATCATTTTCTGAGACCGAAAAACGTAGCTCTTCACCAAAATCAGATGTGTCATCTTGATCATTCCCAAATGACCGGGAATACAATTCAAACGCGCATTTTCTTGTTTCACTTTGGGAAGCATATCGTAAAAAGAAATCACCGGTACGAAATTTCCCAGTGCTTAAGTACAAAATCAGTGTTTGAAGATCTTTAACTCAACGTTCCAATATTCGTTTTTGTAAGCATTCTAACAAAACTACAGACGAGTTCTGGGATTTTAAAATAGAATATAATGGATGTAAAATGAGTTGACATGCTGCCGTATTTCGACTAATCCTTAAAAGCTATAACTTTAAAATCTTGGCAAAAAACCGGGTTTGGGAATTAAAAAACCGGTCTATTCGATATTCGAAAAATCCTGATTTAAAAAAAAACCGCCCAAAAAATTATGAAAAAACCGGGGAAAACCGGTTGGAAAAAACCGAGTCAATCACCCTAGTCATGACCAAAAGGTAAGTCAAAAGCAAGGCGTTTAAAGCTTTTTATAGATTTTAAGCCCGAGGAAAAAGCGTTTTAAAGCTTTCTATGAATTTCATAAGGACGTACATGGATTTAAAGCTCCCTCTGGTCGTTGCTACATTGAATAGACGCGCTCAGTGTAAAAGATCTATTTGGTCGCCACTGACGTGGATAGACTCAGCCATTTGTACAAAGACACATTTGAAGTGCAATTCATATTAGAAACTGTCTAACCTATAAGTCAACGTGTCTTTAGTTTATCTCACACTTCCACATTTCGAAATCGCAATTGTTTTAATTTTTACCGAATGTAAACAATATATATATTTATGCACCAAATTATGCACTCCTTGTAATTTTAAAAGTTTCCTTTTTCCCCCCAAAATACAAAAACAAAATTTACCTCATCATCGTAATTGTCGCCTTCCGCCATGTCTGCAGCGCTGTACTCTTTTTCTTCTTCTACTTCTTCTGCTTAAAACAACTTTCGAAAATCTTAAATTCGCACACTTGCAGCTGTCAATTGCGCAAGAGTAAGCGGATAGTTGAGGCTTTCAAGTGTTATGTTTCGGAAAACCGCTATCTTCCTTAAAGCGTCTTAATCTTGCTGTCTAGTATGATTTGTGTTGACAAGGATTCACGCGTTGCTTGCTCGATGCAGTTGTTGCTTTCGCCATTATCATTGTGTAGATATTGCAATTGTATTTATGTACTTGGTGCACTAAAGATTTTCCGTTCTTAAGTTTCTTACAATTCCTTTTTCAATTCCAAGTACTCGTGTAGTAGTTGCTTTTAGTAAGTAATCTGTAGATTTGCTTTGTCGTATATATCCTTGACTTTGCTTTTGGTGCGCTTCGATGTGTGCAGCAATTATTGTATTACATTGGCCTTTCGCTTCGTATGCTTTTAGTGCGCTCGTATGTTTGTGAGTGCTTGAGTTCCACTTTTTCTTTTGCGCTCATCAGTTCTTCGAATCCTGCTTTGAGTTGCTTGGCTACACTTTTGCCTTTTGCTTTGCTTTTTAATTTATTTTCCTTATGTTAAGTCGTTACTATTTTCTGCTTAATTTCATGTAATCGCAGTGCTGTTGTAATTATGTAGAATAGTAATTTTTAGTAATGCATTCTGTCAGCATTATAAATATTTATTGCGATTGGCCTTTTCAGCGCTGTATACAATTACACTTTTGCACTCTGCTAGCTTAATGTATAAGTAAAGCATTCTTTTGGGCGCCTAAAGCTTTATTTTGCTGCATGCTGCATACTTTTAAGCGCTGCCATGAAAATATATTTCCTTGTTAATGTTGCACACACACTGCAGAGCAAAAAAATACAAAAAGTGCTTGTTAGTTCTTTCTAGAATTTTCCCATTTGTATAAATGTGTGTGTATATATTTTTTTCTTTATTTATGCTGCTCATATAGTATAAGTGTTGCATGTTTTTGGGCGCAATCAACCAACCATCCATTCATAGATATGTAGCGTGTGCGTGTTGTATGAGTAAAGTGTGAGCTGTGCTTTGCGGTGCTGTGTTAATTAGTGCGTGCATGTAAATTTTCTCGTGTAACAATTTACATAAATTCATTCTTGTTAGCTGTCGTATGGCTGGCTCTGTTGTTTTTTTTTACACACATACATAAATGCATACGCACATACAGCTTGTATTGTTATTAAGGAGTGTTTATGTGAGTATGGCTTACATGCGACAATAAAATTTTTAAGAGGATTTTGTTTTTTGGTTTTGTTTTAAAGGCCCGTCAGGAAAGACATACATTTACAAACACTTAGAGAGTGAGAGAGAGGTATACATACATATATTTATTTGCAGGTTTGAAAGTAAATTTTTGATATTGAAAACATTTTTATTGAACTTGAGGCTGTTTTTAATGAAAATTTTTGTGAAAAAACAACAACAATTTACATTTTTGGTAGAAGGTGTTTGCCCACAAAAAGTTTCATTTAAAACGGAATCATGCCCAATTACAACAACAACAAAATAATTTTTGTATGAAAACAGAGAAACATGCATACATATATACATAGAACAAAGAAAGACACACTTGCAAGAAAGTCTGAAAGTCTCGAACTCTGTTACTGTTATCGATTGTTTTCTTCAGTGAATAAATAACGTTCCAGAAGCAATTTTTAGACCTTAAAATCAGGAACCGAAAACCTTATTGCTTTAAACGAGCAATTCATATATTTATAGCCGTCATCGATTCGCCGGTAGTTAGTGAGTGGCCAAACGAACGAACTCAATGAGGTACAACCAAACTCGCTAACGTCCATCCTTGCTAGCTAACTTTGTTAATGCTTTCACATACAAAATGTTTCGTTAAGCGACCGGAACTCAAACATAGCGAGCAGAGAAGTGACGAAACGATGACGGCTTATATCAGAAACGGAAAATAATTTTTATTTTTCGATAAAAAAATAATCGTTATTTTATGATTTTTATTTTTTCGATCATTTTTGCGCGTTATAACAGATACTGCTTTTTTATGACCGCTTTAAATCTTTTATGATCGAAAAAATAAAAATTAAAAATAACGGCTATTTTTTGATCTAAAAACTAAAAGTGAAAAATAACGATTATTTTTTAAACCAAAAAATAAAAATCATAAATAACGATTATGTTTTGATTAACGATTAAGAAAAATCATAAAATGACGATTAAATTTGATTGAAAAAATAGAAATCAAATTTTAACGGTTAAATTATGATTTTTATTATAAAGATCATAACCGTTACGGTCCCTGATATAAATATATGTATATCCATAGGTTTCTCGGAAACGGCTCTAATGATTTTGGCGAAATTTCGTATTCAGTTTATCTAGGTAGGCGTTATTTCCGAGAATATTCGCATAACTTTGCCATCTATTTGCAATTCGTTACAAATAAAATAAAACATTCTGGTATGGGTATCAAATTAAAAGTATTTTAAAAATCCTCGATTCAGAAATATTTTTGAATTGGGTTGCCACCTATTTTCCATCGTATATTTATTTAATTAATATATATGGGTACTAAAAGAATGGTTGTAAACCATTCATCGCCTATATAGTAACTGTTATCCTTTAGAATATTAGTGCGAGGTTGCCACTTATTTTCCATTTTACAAAATTTAACTAAAAAAATTTAATATGGATATCAAATTAAGGTATTTTTGAGAACTTTAATCCAAAAATGTTTTTTATGAGGGTTGCCACGTTTTTTTTGTAATACAACTTTTTATCTTATGAATTTTAACGAGCATTTTTTTTGTATGTTTGTGTGCACACATATACACTCAATATATTTACTCTTCGTCCTGGAGGATTTCTAAATAGGGTTGCCACCTAATTACTATGTAAGATATTTACTTATGGCGTTATTCGTAAAAGATAAAGTAGGTTTAAACAGCTTTATAAAATGACATTTTCATAAAACTTTTCGATTTATAAAGCATTTACAGTCTTCTTTATTTTTTATGAATGTGGGTATTAATCTATTAAGTTAAAACTTTTTAAATTTATTTCCAAAATCGGTAAACCTGGTACTAACCATTAAACACCAAGATTTTATTTTTAGGTCATTGAAAAATCGTTAGTTTTAGGGGTTTCTATCATTTAATGATCTAAAAAATTAAATCTGAAAATAACTGTTATGATATGATCGATAAAATAAAAATCACAAAATAGCAATTATTCTTAATCGGAAAAATAACAAGTAATTTTTAAGCAAAAAAACCTCTACCGACTTCAATTCTCATATACAAATCTAGGATTATCGTTAGTTTTTTCATGATCCAATGATCGGAACTGAACCAAGTTAGTATGGGACCACCTTTCTGATAAAAAAAAAACTGTCGAAAACAGTTCACTTGATCAAAAGTTATCCGTAACATATGTACATAAAATAAAAATAATCCAACGAATTGATAACCTCCTCCTTTTCTGAAGTCGGTTAAAAATAAACCGGTTAAATTTGATCCAAAAAAATAGTAAATTTTAACGGTTAAATTATGATTTTTATTATAAAGGTCATAACCGTTACGGTCCATGCTTAAAATTAAAAAAAATATCTACCTTAGAACTCTACCTACCAGCCATCCAAATTCTGCTTACTTTGAGAAGATGGTAGTAGAGTAAAGACATGTCAAGAAAAAAGAAGAGAAAGGTGTTTCGGGATTCTATCTAATGGCCGATTGCGAGAGAGTTTGCAGGCAGATTAATTGATACTGATAGAGACCGTAACCCTTCGGAAGCCTCGAATGTATGTACTTCGAGATATTTGAGACGGGCTATCTACTTCATCGATTAAAAAATCCTAACCATCATTCGATTTCCTTAAAAAGTGCTAGCAGAAATTTTCAAGTTCAAATAGACATACAAATATTGGCTCTTGATTGTTTAGTTAAGGTAGATTAGATAAGATTAGTTTAGATTACATTAGATTAGATCTGCTTAGATTAGATTCCATTCGATTAGTTTATATTAGATTAAATAAGAATAGATTAGATTTGATTTGATCTGATTTGATTTGGTTAGATTAGATTAGATTATTTCTGATTATACTAGATTAAATCAGATTAGAGTACACTGGATTTGTAAACGATTTTACAGGCTATTTCAACAGGTTTTACATTTAAATCACATTCAACAGACGAATTCGTTGAATTAACAAGTGTTCGTCTGTTGATCTATAAACTAACAGTTTATCTGTTGAAATAAAATAAATGATCCGTCAAAATAACTATTATAATATGGTTAGTTCAACAGATTTTCTGTCATTTTTATCATATAGTTCTGCTGAATTGATTGCATCCTTTTTCCAATCAACAACCAAAATGGTTGAATTCAACTATATTTTATGCCAGATTGACTTGAAGGAGTGTTGTTTTCTAAAGATTTTCTGTTAAAATAAAAGTTTTATTTTTCCATTTAACTACTGAAACCGTTGAATTGAAATATATAATCTGTCAGACTTATGGTGATTTCGTTTCTACCAAAAAATGTCGCCTTTTGATGGCCCCTTTCTCTTTCCGTGTTCGATTGTAAAATAAAGGCAAACCGGTGAGAAAATTTTGTGTTCGTTTCTTAAAATTTCGCACTCTAGCAAGGCAAAAAAAGCACATTCTCTGCCCTTTTAAGCTTTGTCAGGGGAGAGTATTGCCCTGAAAATCAGATGGTTGCTTAAAACGAAAATATTACGAAATGCGTGAGCTAGACATGGGTAAGTAGAAAACAACTTGCACTTTTACGGGGTTGAGTGCAACATCAAACATATTTGAACCATGGAAGGGCAACATTTTTTTGAAGAAACGAAATCACCATTACTATCAATAACTCAGTGTACCAAAAAAAAAAATTTATTCAATCAAAAAATTGTGCGTAGGTAGAGTGGCCAATGGTAACCGTTGGTTACCACCTCTGCATGGTTTTAAGTAGTACAGAGCCCACAATAAACTCCGGTCGAGTTTTTCGGAGGATGCGTCAAGCTAGGCTGAGTATGGTTTGAGGTGCCATCAACTCACTACTTTAATAGGTTTTGTTATGTGACAGTTGAGAAGTGCATATGCAAAAATATGGTATATGAAATTTAAAAACGTTATGTTGTTGGGACAGATAAACTTAACAGGCTAATCTGTTAAAGAAACTGACATTTTTTATTTTAACAGATCCTACTGGAAAGTCAACTAGGTACTGGATTTTCGTTATTTAAACAGATATTTTTGAAAAATCAACTTAATTTCTGTTAAAACAACAGACAACTTTACGTTGATGGAACTGGTAAATTTAACAAGCTCATCTGTTAAAGCAACGGATATTTTTCTTTAATTCAACAGTTCTTAATGGAGAGTCAACTTCAATTTCTGTCAAAACAACAGACGACTTTACGTTGAAGCAACAGATACATTTAACTGGCTCATTTCTTACTTTTTCGTTATTAACACGCTTCTATTAGTTTCACTTGTATGTTTGTTTGCTTGCTTGCTTGCTTGTTTGTTTGTAACTCTCTTCTGGCAGCTGCTGCAAGCGTGTCCTTAAGTTTTTTAAACTATATTTTGATTATGTTAACAAAGAAAATTGCTAAGGGAACCGGAATATTGTTGATTCTAGTCAAGGACTGTTTTTTATAGAGTCAAGGACTCTTAATCTAACTGTCTGTATTTTTCTAAGTGAAGTAAACCTCTATTCAGTTACAGGACATCGTGGGCATCCAGCTAACGTGATCCTAAGAACGGAACTCTAGGCTTAGTAAGCGCTTCGCAAGGGCACATTATGTCCTCTGCTGTATTTTGTGCTTTGCTCAACAACCTGCAATGAACAACTGCTACAACGACTAGTAGAACAACCTTCTGGCCTGATTGTTACCTTCTGATTTCTTCAATAATGTTGCGCCTTATTAAGTTTATGCCATATAAGATGCAATAAAAACTGTGCCTACAGGTCAGATAAATTGTTTAATTGAAAGAGGCGGCTACTTAGTTTGCTTCTTTGAATCTACCTCCATCTGAAATGAACTAATTTATGTTTTCCTACTTGGTCACCTTTCCTATGTGCTGTACCTACACAGTACATACTTTCATCTTTATTGTGTAGCTTAGCCAAGTGCGGCCTTCTAAATTTCTGCAACATGAGCTTTTGTTGCTCATTGCAGTAACTCTCACTCTCGGGCCATTTGTTCTAGTACTTCACGTGCAATTGCAATGTGCTTGTGTTGTTGTATGATTTTCAGTTTCACACTGAATTTTTGTGCTATTATTTTTGCGCTTAATTACTGCGCTAATTATATGCGACTTAAGAGCGTAAATATGTTTTCGAAAGAGTGTTACTAAATTTGTATGTACATATTTTTTAATGGGGATGACAATGTACAGAGTATGTATGTATGTACGTGTGTAGGTTAAAACATGTTTTGGTTTCTGATGTTTGTTTATTTTTTCTTTTTTCTTTTAACTTTTTGCATTAGCTGCATAAATTTTGAGAATTTATTGGATGCCCTCATAAGATATATTACGAGTGTAAGATATGTTGAACATACATTTGTAAGTAGGTGTATTATTTTTTAAGCACGCTCATAACAAAATAATGAATAAGGTCAGGTTAGGTCTGAAATAATTAATAAACAATGGCAAAATTTATAGACAAAAGCCTTTAAAAAATATTAAAAAAATCCAAATTTATTATGTTTTGGCCAGCTCAATTTTTCTAAGTTGCAAACCTTTTAATATTTCTGAGATTCGGTTTCTTAAATTTTCCAATAGGTGCCAGTAGCGTTTCAATAATATTTGTCTTTCTACTAATTTTGTATGTGAGAGAAAAGAAGTTAATGAACAAAAAAAACGCGTCCGAAGTAGTTCTTATTTCATACCTTTCTGGTCAGAATTGCGCATCTCTTCAATAGTTTTTATTGAGCTGGCTATATTTGCCGCTAGCGCCACTTGTAAGCCGGTTCCATAATCATTATAATACATATGTATAGCTCCTAAATGTATGCTATGGAATTGCTGTAAAATTTCAATGAAAAGCATAAAGCAAAGCTTTAGCTCCAAGCTCCTTATGCCGTAAATAAGTAGCAAATTAGTAGCGAAAGGTGTTTATTAATTTTGTTAATTATAGATAACAAGCTATAGATTATAGGACTGTAGAATATAGACTAAACATTGCGGATTGTAGACTACAGGCTATGGATTATAAATTGTTAATTATAGATTAGGGTTTATAACTTATAGATTGTAGGTTATGACTTACAGGTTATGGATTATAGCTTTTACTTAACATAGATACTGAATTGGAGATTATAGATTACAGCTTCAACTAGTCTTCGGTACCTACTCATTTCAAAGATTTTGAATTGATGGTCATAAGCGACATAATATGCTTCTACTCTTCTCTAATGTGATATAATAGTCCACCATGAAATAATTTCACTTCAGTCTCTGTTAACTCTAGAATACTAAGTTTTTTTTCGCGATATTTTACAAACGCTTTCAGCGAGCAAATAGAGCTTTTATACCAACTCAGAAAAGCGATGTACGAGCTTCTGGGTAAACACCCATCGTATAATGCTCTTCCGCGACTGAGTTAAATTGTTATTGACAAAACAAAGCAACGATACTAATACGGAATATTTCCAGTGCCCACCAAATTCAACTTTTTAAATAGGTGGCAATCCTCTTAAAAATATTTGGTATCTAAAATGAAGAATTTCGTTGAACTTATAATTTAAAACAATAGTTAAATTTTTAATCAAGTGGCAATCCCCTTCAAAAATATGCGATATGTTTACGCAGGTCATAAGCTATCTGTGCATAAAATTTTTACCAAACAAAGAGCAACAAACATACTCACACTCTCACTTACTTGCACACATATTTTCACATTTATGAACTGGTGGCAACGCTCGTCAAAAATATTTTTGAAATAGATGCAGCTTTCTTAAAACCTCACTTTGACACCCATATTTTATTAAAATTGTTATTTAAACTATTTTTAACTTTATTAACAGGTGGCAACCTTATTCAAAAATATTTTCGAAATTAAACTTTTTCGTCTCTCTTGTTTGGCACCCATTTCAAAATATTTCATTTAACTTTTTAGCCAAATTGGTTTGGAATTCCTAAACAGATGGCAACTCCCTTAAAATTTTTTATTCTGATCTAAAGATTTTTTAAACCTCTCTCGTTTGATACCCATATTAAAATATTACTCTCAGTTTTTTATTTAAATTGATTTTGACTTTTTGATCAGGTGGCAACCCTCTTAAAGTATACTTGCGAAATAAACCGTTTTTGAACCACTTTACTTTGACATCCATATTATTGTGATATTTTATTTAGCTTATTTATAAATTGACTTTAACTTTTTAACAGGTGGCAACACTCTTAAGAACTATTTTCGAAATAAATAGCTTTGAACCCCCTTTCATTTGACACCTACATTGTTGTAACACTTTGCTTACCTTTTCAATTAATTAACTCTAACTTTTGGAAAAGGTGGCAACTCGCTTAAAATATATATCCTTAGCTATATTTCAGGTTATAGTCTATCTGTCTGTTAAATCTCATTGAAGAATATAAAGGCGTTTTAGCGTGAAAGTGCTACAAACATACTCACTCCTTACAAACTTTCACATTTATAATATTAGTAGGATTATAGGGTTACTAAAAGATTTTTGATTGATTGATTGATTTATTTAGCAATAATTTGATTACTTGTAATTATAGTGATACTATTTACAATACCATTGTTTTCAGCTGTCTAAACTATTTTCTCACAAATTCTATATATTTTCTTTTAACTGAGTGTATATTTTTTCTTGTTTGGTGTATTCATTTAATATATTAAATATTTTAAGACCTTTATAAAATAAATTTCACATTCATGTTTTATGTTTTACTCATATAGTTGCCAATTTTGGGTTCGCAGTTCATGAAAGCAATAATATTAGCCTCTTCATTCGATGCTCTTGAAAAAAAAGTTCTGCAAGAAATAATCCGCCTTCCGGATATAAACTTGTTAACATACATCACAATGCTTTTCTAGCAGCGTTCACGACTCTATACTCAGCTGAGTTAGTGTTGCTGTGCTGTTGGGATTTTCCACTAGCCATATACTCACTTAGGTACTTAAAACTTAGTTGGCTTGCCCGCCCTACTTCATAGTGTAGTGCAGCGAAAACTATCAAGTATGCGCCTCTATGGTCACTAAAAGGCAGCTACACGCCATGCCGCCTCTAAATATGCAACAAAAAGAAAAACGCGCTTTCATTGCATTTTGCCATTGTTATCACTTCTCTGGCTGCTGAATAAGCAAGTTCAGCACAAAAGTGGATGAACTTCGAGCGTTGTAATGAAATTTCAGCGAATGTCAGTTTGAAAGTGTAATTTATCATTTTCATATGCACATTTCAACGGGTAATTTTCTGCTTGAGGAGTTTTGAATTTAAAGCAAAAAGTGCTGGCTGGCTAGGAAGTTGTTGTATTGCAGTAGTTGCTGGCGGTGAAGAAGGTAAAGTGATTGGATAAATTCCAAAAAATTTAAGTTCTTTTTTTATTCCACTCTCGCGCACCCAAAGGTCAGTTAGCGCATATCAATTACAGGCCAATTAAAATTAGATTTCCTGTAACTTTTCCAATTAACTTAACTTAGTTAGCTAATCGCTTACAAATTTCGAGCAGGTGCTATAGCCGTTGATAAGATTATTATTATTATTAACTCAACTGTGCTTTTAATATCCTGTAGCTATAATTAAATTAACACTTTCTGCAAATAACTTTTCCAACGCCTACGGGCAGAGGTGGTGTATAATCAATAAGCTGCAACTTGTGCGCGTCGAATGGGTATCAAATCACACTCCCACCCGCTCCCCAGCCCCGGTTGCTTATCCTTCTAGCCACTCGGTGACATGAAAACTGCCTGCCGGAAATTCGCAGTGACCCGCACTTCTTGTGCAGTGAAGCGGGAAAAGATTTTTTTGTTTTGATTTTCTCTTTGTGCTGCCCTCAAATTCACTTGCATGCAAAATGCGTTAAAAAATTTAAAACTTTTGAGGCAAAATATTTCCTCTTCGCATTCGCATTCGCATAGGCAGAATGGCAAATTCTTTTTCGTTCTCCTTTTTTATTGCTGCTTTGTTTTATTTATTTTTATATTTTTCTTACTTTTTTCTTTTTGCTTCTTTGGGCTGAAAAAAATTCAGCCATTGTTTATGCCCATTGCTGCTCTAGGGAGATTATGTGTATGTATGTATGTTGCCCGTTCCGGTGCGTTAAATTTCGTATAGCATACTTTATGGCGTTGGTGCGTTGTGCGCTGAGCTGATATCTGTAGCAACTTTTATTCGTTTTAAGATTTTTATACTCATTCTTATACGCTTAATTTATGTTTTTATGCGTGTGAGTATTTGCGTGTGTGCGTTTTCATGGGCACTATTTTAATCTCAACAATAAATTAAATATTTCACATGAGGTTTAACTGAAAGAAATATTTATGTGGACTTGAACAACTTAAGTACACTTCGGCCATTTTTCTTTAAAGCACACCGCTGCAGCTCGTCTCATAGAAAGCTTTTTATCACATAAGGATACTCACTACATATAACCTCCTCTTATTTCTTTGAAATCAAATATTTGTAAAATGTCGTTGAATTTATTAAGACAGTATATAAAATATATTTATATAAAAAAAAAAAATTATTGAACTTTTATTAAGATGACATCTTAAACTACAGCTATGGTCACATAATAATTTAAATACTGGACAGGACTGGAGCGTGTTTTCTTTTTCAGCCTTAGAAAGACTTGCGATGGTGACATCAAATTAGCGGCAAGCACGTTTGGGTGTGATTGCAGGCGATCTCGATATTTTGTGGCAATCTTTTTTATTTCATCCTTCACTAGTGGGATTTTAAGCTCCCGATGAGTTTGGACGTTCGTAACGTACCACGGAGCGTTTACAAGGATTCGCAGAGTTTTGGACTGAAATATTTGAAGAATTTCTAAGTTTGAGTTTGTTTTGCCAGCACATGCTGCGAAATTGTATTCCAGGGCTTTCCTTTTGGCGAAGATATGCGCTCTTCATGTCAATCGCCTGCCCAAGTGAATTCCCTAGTACTTAGCATAGTCAGATTGGGGGATTGAAATGTTATTCAATTTGATTTGTGGACATGTGTCTCTCCTTGTAGTAAATGTTATGTGTGTAGATTTAAAATCGTTTACCTTCAGACGCCAACTTTTCAACCAGCTAGAAATTCGATCAATTGCTTTTTGAAGCTTAGATGATGATTCTATGGAATCCTGTGCGGTCGTGATTATAGCGCTGTCATCAGCAAAAGTTCCTGTGAGAACGCCGTCAGATAAACGCCGGCAAATCGTACGTAAAAAGTAAGTAAAGAATTGGGCCTAATATGCCACCCTTGTGGGACTCCAGCTTCAATTTGATTAAAAGGCAACATTTCATTGTCATAGTTTATGAATACGAAGGCGTTCAGAGGCAGCTCCTTTTTTAGTTTAGCTAATAGTTCTTGGCAAAAAGAAGAGAGAGGCCGAAATACGTGAGTGCGAAGAGCTCGAAATGCTGGCCGACAGGAAAAACGCCCGAAAATTTTATCAGAGAGTTAGGCGACTTACGGAAGGTTTCAAGACCGGGGCGAACTCCTGTAAGAACAACCATGGCGACCTAGTGACCGATGTCCAGAGCGTACTTAAATTATGGAGGGAACACTTTTCCACCCTATTGAATGGCAGCAGCGGTGAAAATAGTGGAGAAGACGAACCCGAGACCCCAGTCGAGGATGATGGAGTCGATGTCCCACCGCCTGACTATGACGAGGTACGAATAGCGATTACGCGGCTGAAAAACAACAAAGCTGCTGGAGCTGACGGCCTGCCAGCTGAGCTATTCAAGTACGGCGGCGAAGAGCTGA
>JAPVRG010178741.1:0-10520 GCA_029783565.1 Rhagoletis cerasi | reverse complement strand
GGCAACCAAACTGAGGCTCGACCCATAAGACATTACGACGCTTACAACATTTTGGGAATACCCTAAAAGTGGCCTTTACTTATGTGCTTTAGTTGTATATTTGTAAAGTTACGTAAATTCACTTTGTGCACATGTATATTGCTATACACATTATAGTATTATTAATATGAAATTGATTCGATAAATTATATGTTTTCTAGTCGAGCTTTCTTTTGTGTTTAACAATTAACCTCAATCTAGGCGCATGACCTCAATCTAGGCGCATTAACCTCAATCTAGGCGCATGTTGTATACCTAGCTATAGATTAAGAAAAGAGTGCAAGGGACTTTTAGAATTAAACAAAAGAAAAAAAAAACATTGAATTCTAAAATCTAACTCTGATTTCATATCTTCATTAAACTTAAAAAAAAAAAAACTTGTTCCGAGTTTTCAGAGTTTTCAGGAAAAGTTACTTAATTGACATAAAGACATAGATAAGGAAATCCGTTTTTCAAAATTTGGATGATAGTCTTGAAAGTAAATTTATATTATTTATAAAAAGACATTTATGTATAGTTAAGAAACCCTATTTATTAGGTAACAGTAGATGACAACGATAAATATTTTACAAATACGGTTACGGTTGATATATATAAATGTATGTATATCGTTAGCGATTGCGCTTATTATTTCACATATCGCTCGTTTGTTAGAAGAAAGTCATACTTAAAAAAAGTACAAGCGTGAAAAGACAGCTTTTAAGTTTTTATTCAGGTATTTTTCCAGGAACAAAAATGTATAGGGCATTCTCGATTTAATTATTGTTTGCATGGCGATGATCAAATACTGTACTATCTAGTCACGATCAGGTTACCATGCAAGTGGTGTTTTCATTTCTTTATGGGAAAGCATAGTTGTCGGTTAAAAAATTTCACCTCGTCGCACAGTGGCTTGAGAGTGGTAGAAATTGCAAGTTTCAAAATGTCTTGAAATATCGAACAAAGTTGTTTATGAGATTTCTATTTCCCACTGTCCGTCGCAACAATTTTTTTGCTTCTTCTTATTTGACACTACAACCGTTTTCCGGTTGCCTCTCACCTTTGCGGATTTGCGCGAGCTCATTCCGAGTACATACGGATCGTTCTGCACTTCGTCCTTCCATTTTGTTTGTGGGCGTCTGGGCGTCATAGTTTTCGTCGTGGAACAGTTCTCTCGAAAAAACCTAAACCCTTCTCATATTTGTTCGTCATCGTATACCTTTCTACGCCATATAAAGGACTGGTATGATGAGAAAACGTGATCTTTGTTCGTCGAGGAGGGAGGGCTCTCCTACCGAGCCAAAATTGGCACCTGTTGGCAAGAGTTATTCTTCGCTTGGTCTCGAGGATAACCTTATTGCTGGATCCTAGGTAGACCAAATCCTTCATTACTTCAAAGTTATAATGGCCAACAGTGACGTGTGTCCCAATACGCGATAACTTTTTATGTGTTCCCAGGAGGTATTTTGTCTTGTCCTCGTTCACCGCTAGACCAACCGGATATTCCTTCAATCGCTGTCGTCAAGCGCAACTAACGATAGGCCCAGGAAACGAGATCTTTCGACGGGGTCGAGCCAAAGAAAGAGGGGTGTTAGTTGCGTTGGATTAAGTGGGCATGCGAAGTTAATGGTATCGTGGAGGAATTCTCCACATGCTGGACACTAATTGGGGATGTAGATGTCTAGACGGTCTCCCGGTAACTCCCTCGCTGTGATTGCCGTTTATAGCCCATCTGTACAGTCCCGGGTCCAGCGGTTTTTGTACGTGGTGCTGGACCTCGTCATTCAGTTCATAGACATGCATTCTGACGTGCCTGGGGGAGGGCTCTGCATCAAGCAGGTGGGGTGCTCACGTCTGTAGCACCCTACCAGGAACTGCTAGCTGAGTATTATGTTGTTGCGACTCTATAATTTTTTGGCAATTTCAGTTGTGTGCGCAGAGAAATCAATCAGACTTTCGAAGGTTACTCCGAGGATCTACGGGTTGTTCACCGACGGAATTGGTTAGCCGTCGACGTGAATACCCATCTGCAGCCTGACCTCTTTCATCCAGGTGAAGAGGGTTAAGCTCCTTACAGTGAAGAAGCGAAAAATAACTGACGTGTGTCGACCAACGATTGAGTCTCTGTGGGAGAGAGGAAGCCTCTATATCTTCTAGTAGGGTGCAAGGACACGGTGTCCAACGCTACTAGGACTGTTCTCTCACAGGGACTGTTACAGTTATCTGAGAGTTTATGTCGTTAAGTGATGTGGTGGTGCTGCGCATTTTTCGGAAGCAATGCTGATGCTTTGGTGGGGTCAGGTAGTAGCCACAGTGATACAGAAATGGGAAAAAGTAGCCAGTTGTTGCTTGACTATTTAAACATGAAAAAAATAGAAAAAAATATATATATGTGATAAAGCTTAATATCTAAGGTATCAAAATCCGTGGTATATTGGAAAGTATCAGACGTTCAAAACTTATAAAAAATCCGAGAAAACACGTATTTTAACCTTTTTGAAGTTTTAACAGCTTTAAATGTATCAAGAACTCAATGGAGTTGTTAAATTTTTTCCCATTCTACCCGGTATTTTCTGTATAAAGTTCCTGGAAAAAAAATTAAGGAACAAGGATGCCAGATATCTGAAAATTTAAAATTATTCAAAGTCTCAAAATCATACTTCAATTTATACACTATTAAAAAATGGATGCTTATTTAATATCACAATGTGGGTATAAAACGGAAGTTGTTTGAACAAGCTTTAACAATAACATGTCTTTGAGTAGGGTTGGTGTTATATGAATGAAATTTCTACTCTGTCATCGTTCTTCGTCGAGTTGGACAGTGACCTAACGGTTGACCAAAGCTTGGTCACACAGGAGGCTAAGTTGCTGGTCTTCAAGTGCTCTTCCTACTTCTTTCGCTTATACTTGTTTACCAGTTGCCGAATATCTGCATTGAGATCCCTGATGCAGAATGTCGAATCGTTTATCTGCTCATCCGGGTGTATTTCCCTGCGGCCGTTTGACAAGCTTGAGTGCCAAATTGCGTTAAATTCAGCCGTTACCATACGGTTTTCACCTCTGAGGAGTGCACCTGTGATATCCGGAGCAGGTGACTTGGGGTATATATACGCTAAATATTTTCAGCTCAACAGCCCCTGACCGGATAGCAATGCCCTGATATTCTAGGGTGGTATCCCTGCGGTCGATTTCTGCTTCGATGAGACAATAATGCACGTTGCAATGTGTAATGAACGCTAGACCTCCGCCATTATCTCGTTCGTTATCGCCGCGGTACACATTGTATTCACCACAGCTCAACAATGCTCAGTTGCTGTGCAATTTCGTATCTAGGATCGCAAGCATCAATATTCCGTGCCGGCCCATAAAGATGGTTATCTCCTCGATCTTGATCTCTAGTCCGATGCAGTTGTGTTGTGCGATCTTCATATACCTTGGGAGTCTGGACGCGATTCGGGGGTGAGGGATGAGTGGTGTTGCCTACCTGGAATCTGTTGTGCTTGTCGCTCTTGAAGTTGCTGCCTTCTGGTTGTGATCGGCGGCGTTGCGGGTGATGCTTGCGGTTGCTGAGCTCTACAACAGGGACCTTAGTAGCTATTTGTCCATTCACGAGTGGTGCGCAGCCCAGAAAATACTTCAAGGTGACACCAGCCGAGGCAGGAATTTCACCTAACTGATGTCACATTACGATATATTCTGGAATGACAGAATATATGAGGGACCAAAAGCTGCTGGTTTGTCCTCACACGTGAGTTGGAGCAGGGTGGAGGTTGGATGTTGGGGAGAGTTGGAGTTGCGTTGCTCGGGTGAGCTCCGTTGAGCCGTGAAGGCTGCTTGGGTGTTTGGAGGCACCGGCGCATTGTCCAAGTTGTAGGTTGCCGTAGAGGCAGTGGTTACCGCTTGGCTTGAGCACCACGTAGCCACAAAAGATGTTGTCCACTCCAGGTTTTTAGGTGACTCCATTCGCTGCAGGAATTACACCTAACAGAAATGGGTGGAGTCTTATCTAGCATACGCAGCAGAAATGTGTAGGTTTCTGCTCCGGGGTTTGGCTTACTGCCAGCTGTTGTTACAGGGACGAACAATGATTAAAATATTTCACCGATTTAAACAGGGTTATATCGCCGAAATAACAGCCCTTGGTCGGGTAAAACCCGAGTCATTTCGGTACGTAGAACCGGCTGTCGTGGGAATGTTTTGATATTTATGCTTGCTAATACCCATGAAATGGATTGTGAATACCCCTAATATTAACCAAAAAGTATAATAAATAAAATTGAAATTTAAACCAGAGGATAGAACTGTCGTTGAATCTTTATTTTCTTATTTACTTTGGTCAAAGTGTGATTGCTTTCTTTTCATATTTGCCAAACAAGGTGGAAAGAAGCAAGATATATTCAATAATGTAGAAGTACCAAAAAATTTTAGAGCTCTTTGTAGCTGAGTATAGTGTCAAATACGATTAGAAATATATTGTTCTATGTTCGACACTTCAGTCGCAGTTCAAGAGAGAGAACTGTATAAATCACTGCTACGTTGCTGAATATGCCTTGGAAGAGAGTAAAAGGGGGAATGCACGACACCAGCTTGCTGGCGCCATCAAGTGATTGTGCCATCAAGCTCGAAGCATTTCTTTACAAATGAGGTGCAAAATGAATATAGTCGAAGTTTGTTAATCTTTTTGCTAATTTGTTATAACATTGATTTTTCGATTCACAATTGCAATATTGTGAACTCTTAATCTTCCACAAACACAAAATTGACACATATATGTAGTTCAAGGAATTTTCCTCAAAATACTTTTTCTTTCGAATTCATTGTGGCGCGCGATTTTTACTGGTTGACGCCCTAAAATGAGCTAATTTCATCATACATGATTCAGCATGCTGGTACAATCATAAGTATATCAAAAACATGCTGCTACAATCGCACCACAAAAACATACACGGTCAATCTGGCACCAACACTCAATGACATGCTGGTATCGTGTATCGTGTGGGACACACAAAATTTCCTCTTATGAGTTATGAATTTTCTACACAACATAGAAAAAGGCTACATACATACCCACTTCTCACAGATCCATAAATGTATTTTTAGGTAGTATATGAACTTCTTCTAACAAAGGGGCGGTACAAAAATATCAACAATGTCCATGGAAGTATTTGTTGTAATTTTCTAATGATTAAAAAGTGGTAAGGGCAAATTTCTTTACCAATTTATAATCCAATCAACTTAAAGGCCCTTTAAAAAGAGATCAAAGAAGGCTATAGTGGAAAATAGAATTATTGAAATTTGCGAGACAAACAAAGTTCAGAAAGTTACGAATTTTTAATTAGCAAATGATATAAATATTTTTTTGCATGCATGTACATACATACAAATACATTGCCGGTTTGCTAGGAAAGGGTATTTGACAGTTTTTTCTAACTTTTTCGTGCAAAACGAAAGGAACTACCTGTTGCGAAATATGATTTTCCAGATTACCTAGAGTAAGCTAAAAAGGAGTTCACAGTTAGAAATGTTATCGAATGCCAACTACATATTTACCAAAACTGTCAAAATTCGTGTGAACACCCTAAATAACAGAAAAATACATATGTAAATACAGATAGTCGTAAAATTCAATCCAGGGATAAAATTGTCATTGATCAATGGGCAGAAAAGATTTGAATTGTAAAGAAAACAAATTATATCCTTACGAGAAACAATTGTAAGATATGGTTATAAGTTTTGACAATTTTATTCAAACTTAACTCGAAAATAATCTCCTTTTGAATATGAAGTTCCTCCAGCTGGTGAGTGAGTGATATGTATACTAGACTAGTCAATCTTGCACTTGAGGTAGAAATCCTGCTCTACCGGATAAAAACTGCATACCGACTTACTCGGAAAATTATACTGATTAAAATAACAAAATGTCCTATCTCTCAAATTTCACAGTAAATATTTTTAATTATTTCAATTATTGGCAATAAGCGCATCGCTTCTAATATGACTGATGGTTTGTTTTTCGTTATTCGTATTAAGGCGGAATAAGTATCTTTTTGTAGAGGAAGAAATTCTCTACATAATTGCAGTGAAAAATAGTACGCTACGACTAATCACTTTCGCGTAATCAATTGTTATAGGTTTCCTTTTAAGTTGGATCAAACGCGTGAATACATGGCGCATGAGTAACATTATTTCCTGTTCATAAATATTTCAATCAAAAACCAAGTAAAGACGGTGTTGTCTTCGGCTATGAAAATTTTACTGCATTTTAAATTAGTGGTTTGGGAGCTAAGCAAATTTGTTTAACTTTCACTACATACATAGTTGGAGGAGTTATATGGCTAGAAATCTTGGAGGTGGAGATTTTCAATTGGAAGGAGTTTTTTGACTAAAATTCAGTTGACAGTCGACGAAGCATTTAATTGTTTTGGTTAAATGCATTCTTATTTTAACTTTATTTCTTCCGAAATAGCCGATAAATCATCTCGGGAATGCCTCCCTAATCCCTTAAAGGAAATTCAATTAGCCAAAATAACACGTTAAAGTTGATTGAATTTGAGTAACTACATTCGTAACATTACTTACACATAGTTGCCTTTTATAATTGAATGGTCGCCGCGAATAACGTTGTAAGCGACATAAATGGCCGCCTAAAATAACATTGTAAGTGGCAAAATTATAAAATTACAAAGATAGAAAAAAACTTGTTTAATGACGCATATACAGTCATTTAATTTGATTTTCTACTCTTTTGGTATAGCAGTCTTCAAGAAACTTGCATTTAAAAAATTAAATGTACACATTTACATCTTTTAAGTTAAAGAAACTAGCTTTGAGAAAATTATCGCTTACAAGGTTTTTCGAGGAGAACATTCATGTCGCTTACAATGTTATTCGCTGACCATTCAGTTAATGAATAGTACTGAATAAATCGAAAACTTCGTTATTTGAATTTTATTAAAAATTTGTCCGAGGAAAATTTCTCATTTCGTGAACGCAACCATAAATCGTCAACACGTTTACTAAACGTGCCGAGTGGGCACCGCTAGCGGTATTTCCAAAGTGTGTTTTGACAGGTGACTGGCTTGACTCTGATGACTGCTTGACGAAAGTAAAGTTAATTTTTTTATTTCTACCCAACTAAATTCTCCACCTCCATGATTTTGACCCATATATATAACAAAAACTCATCTGAACAATCAGTGGTATGCAAGACATATCCTATAAAGCACCGATCTAATGATTGCCACAGTAGATCTTGTATGATCGATAAGCAAGCACACAATTTCATGGTTTTAGCTGCTTACATAAAGGAGTTATATCGCAAAATCTTGCATCTGAACAATCAGTGGTATAGGACATATAGCTTATAGGGCATCGATCTTGACGATTTTCTCATTTAGCTGAGCAAATGAAGGAGTTGTAAAGTAAAGCGGCATATCTGAACAATCAGTTGTATGGAGGCTATAGGTTATAGTGACCCGATATTTTTCATTTTCTCTGTAAACTTATTGTTGATAATAAGTGAAAATGCGAAATTTTATGTTCCTAGCTGCATAAATGGAGGAGTTATAACAGAAAATCTCATATCTTAACAATCAGTTGTATAGGAGCTACATATACATATGTTGTAGTGGTCCGATTTTTCCGTTTCCAACAAATTATTAATACACTATAAAAATACATCTGCTTACCAAATTTTAGTCGTTTCTCAAAAGACAGACGGACATGGCTAAATCGACTCAGATCGACGATCTGATGTGTACTTTTTTAGGGGTCTATCTCTTCTTCTTCTGGTACTTACAAACATCGGACCAAAGTTATAATGGTCATGAAAGGTATAAAAGCGAATCATAGAATTTTACAATCGATAATGCGAAAGTGATTGGTGGCAAAGTAGTACTTTCACTTTAATTATTTAGATAGTTTTTCTCTCTATAAAACGATATTTCTTCCATCTTGATCGATGAACGAGAAACAAGCCATCAGTGATATCAGCAACATATTTCTTCTATTTGAGGGTATACCTAAAAATTGTGCTAGATTGACTTGGCTTTACTAATTTACATATTTTTGAAAATATTCATCTGCACCATTATTTTGTGCAACAACAAATTAACAATTTTTTATCAACAAAAAACAAAAAACAAATACCAGGCACATAGCAGTTATAAGTTTTATCGCAAAAACGTTACTATGGAACAGTTATTAGAAGAGAAATATTTTTTATTTCGCCTATAAGAGTAATATCCGAACGTTTATTTTTTACGTTTCCTGATAACTGTTATGCAGGAGAAATATTTTTTACGTTAAAGATCGAACCTGTGTCCTACCGGATGGTACACGTACATCTAACCATTCGATCACTGTGGCCGCCACATTTTTTATTATTCAAACAAAAAACATAAATTAGTCTGCGAGTAAATTAGCATCGATTGTTGATTAAACAAAAGTAGCTTTAAACCTTGACTCTTTTTATTTATTTTTTCGAGCTAAAATTTTTTAGAATATAATTATTTAGGCTTGATGCGACACCGCAATTGTCACAGCGTTCAGACAACGCTTGCATTCATCAGGCCTTAATATATTATTAAGCTTTTTTGTTGATATTTCGATTCTTAGTGCACTAGAAAATTGAATGACTATTTCGTTCGTTTTGTATTAATAGGAAAATTTAAATGTTTTCACAAAAAATGTTTCACAAAATATTAAAGAACGCAACGAGATAAAATAATGTTGTTTCATGACTAGGGCGTTTTAAGCTTTGGAAATAGATTTTTTGTCAAAATTTTTCTTAGTCTAGTTCCTTATTTCTACCGGTAACTTCTACTTCAGTGCTCGAATTTATCCTCATTTATTTACATCTGTTTTTATGTCCAGTTATTTAAAACCATATAAATGTTTTCTTTTTCATACTCCTATTTGGAATTCAATTCTTAATAAGTTGGTATTTCAATAGTTTTTCTGAAAAATTTACACGCTTTGTATAGTTTTCCTCAAAAAAAAAAAAAGAAAATAATAAAAATTTCGTTACTAACATTGTTAGTACCACTAAAATCATAAAAGTTAAAATTCCATAAAGCAATGAATTTTGAAATAAATAAGAAAAGAATTAAATCTAAAGAATATAAACGAGCATGCGAATAAAAAAGTGGTATCCTCTTGTCTTTTCTTTTGCTGCAGGTCACAGTCATTCCGGCAAGGGCCATTGAATGCTAGTAGCCGAAGTCAGTCGCATACGTATGTGAACTCCAGCATTTCAGCCAATCCCCTTCTCCCAATTGATACTGGTTTGTATTTTTTATACTTTTAAGTTTTTTGTGTTTTTTTTTTAATTGAAATCTTTATTTTAATTTGTCTGGATTGTTTGAATTGGCAATGTAAAATTATTTAGCTCAAAAAATTTGTTAAAATCTCATTTGCCCTATAATAAATGACTAATTTGGTTTTGTGTTATTATTTTGTTCGTCACTGATTTGCTTATTAAAGCGGACTGGGATTATCGCAATCAATGTACCAACTCGACGACGCTTTCTCTGACGAAGAAGGCAGCGGATACCTTGGATCGCCGACAAGACAATCATACAGACCACACGCTTTCTCAAGTGAGTACAACGTTTTGCATTAATCGTTGATATAAACATAAGCGCATTTACACTGAATCAATAAAGCTTTTGTACAGAGAAGTTTTTTGCAACACGTGCAACTGTCTTCTAAATGTTTAATTTTTCGCTGATTCTTTATAAAAATATGGTTAATACTACAACAAACACCCCAAAAATCAGGATTCCAAATCTTGTGCAAAGTAAAAGAAAATTCTGCAAATTTTTACTTTAAGTTTAAGTTTGAAGATGCTATGACATGCTGTTGATTTTTAGCAATTTTTTTTGTTGACATTCATGCCCATTTTCTTCCATATAAAAAATCAATTCGTTGTGTGGAGAAAATTAGCAACACAAAAATTACCAAAATCAACGGTAAGACATAGCATCTTCAAACTTACACTTTATCGTACCTACTAAAATTCAATAAACTACAAAACTACACACTTCAATATTAAAGAACAGTACCCATATTGCAAAAAACTCTCTGCACCTGAACTTGACTGTATGTATACATGTACAGGATTACCGGGAAAGTCGTCCAAGATACTTAAGGGCATTATCATTTAAATCATTTTTGATTAATTTGAAAAATAATTGAAAAATAAAAATAAAAAAAGGCAATTTAAGGAAAATAATGAAAATTTGTATCAGGAATAGGGGCGCCTATGTCGAGAACGAGTTACAGATAATCAATAAGTTTTTTGTTTTAGTCGTATTTTTACAATTTCCTCCTTATGAGCCGCAATCCGCCTACGGGTTACTTCTTTAATTTAAGTATTATACCTTTTTGGATAGCTAAAAAGACATATTAGTTTTTAAAACATTTTGAAGAATTACAATTTTTTTGACGATGTGAAGTAGGAAACATTTAGTGTAAAATCGTAAATTCAAAACTTTATC
>JAPVRG010178524.1:0-10758 GCA_029783565.1 Rhagoletis cerasi | reverse complement strand
AAATTCGAACGACTCTTCTACGTTGGCCGTAGCGGCGAACGACAGTAATAACAGCAGTAGTAATAGCTCTACGAATAGTATCGTTAACAACCAGCCAACCTCTGTGCATGATAGCAACTCACAGAGCTCGGTAAACAGCAGTAGTCATCAGCAACAATCATTGTCAGGCATCGATAGTCTCGGTAATGCAGTGCTGAACAACAATTCGAATTCCGCACCAACTACAGGAAACGGCGGGTTACTAAACAGCGCTGGAGCTAATCTTTTCGACAATAATTCAATGTCTTCAACAAGTGCCGCTGTAGCAGCGGCGTCCTCTGCCGCATCGGCTGCCGCAGCGATGTTAGACAGCAATTCACAATCTTCATTCATTAGTGCCGCTGCGAGTGTTAATGATTTCGATAGCACCAGTAAGTTGCAGCAACAGATTCCAGAAAATAAAAGCAACTTGGAAGATGCACCACCGGAACAGCGAGCAGTTGAGATTGCGTCCACAGAACAGCCAGCAGACAACGGTTTCAAAGAAAATGACCCAGCTGCCGAAGTTATAATACCCATCGCTGAAGAAACAGTAGATGGCAAAACTAGCAATCCAGCTGTCGATATGCTTGAAGAGACAACTAAGCCGACGGATGCCACTTTATCAGATACGCTCTTGGATCAAACGAAGTGTTCCGAAGAGACTCTGTCTGCCACAGAAACTGAGCAGCCAATGAATGTCACTGATCAACAAACCACACCGCAACCAATGATGTCCTTGCCGCAGCAAACTCATTCACAACCCCAACAACACTCGGTACCAACAAGAACTGTTGTCGATACCGTGACTCAGATGGCTGTTGGACAGAACGTCACGACAGTAACATCAAATGCGCCGCCACAATCACAGGCACATATTACACCGATGTTACCACCAAGCTTGTTGCCGCATCATCCCATGGCCAACACACCGGGCATGACAGCTATGGGGTATGATGGAACTGCACAAATTATGTTGCCACCATATGCTCCACATGTGCCACCGGCTGGTCACATGTACCCTCCGTATCCGATGGTGCATCAACAGGAAATTGCCGCTCTACAGCAGCAACTCCAAGAAATATACTGCACGCCGCCGACGGGTCCCGATCACCAAGAGAAAATTGTGCGTCTGCAAGAGCGTTTAAATATGCTGCAGCAACATGAAGTGAATGATCAGTGCGCGGGCAATGGACCCCAATGCATACTCTACCAGAGTGGTGGTATGCCTCCTATATATGGCAGCAGTGTGCTTCACAGCCAAATGATGGTGGAGAGTCCGCAGGTGTCGAGCACCACCGGGCGCGGCCGTGGAAAGAGCACATCTAAACCACGTAAGCCTCGTGCTAAGAAAGGCGAGAAAGCTGCTGCCCAACAGGCACAACAGCCGACTAGTGATATTATGGACATAAGTGGCAATATTGTGCCCTCACATGCGATTCCAACTACACATTTGCCAGTTTCCGAGGACTGTGTAACACAAGGTGCTGGCGACACGTCGGTAGTAGGAATGCTAGAGTATAATGAAGGATGTGGGGATCACTCGCAAGATATTGTGCACTCGGCGAATAACTTAGATACATATGCAGATGATGCCGGCAAGAAAAAGAAACCGCGTAAGCCACGTGCACCCAAAGATCCAAATAAACCCCCACGTGATCGCACTCCTAAGGCAAAAAAGCTAAAAGGTGGTGAGCTAAATTCTAGTGAGTCGCTTGCTTCAATACGTCGGCGAAATAGTGCCAAAAAGAAGAAGAATGGCGAAGAGGAAGAAAAGGCTGATGCTAGTGAAGCCGAGGACAACAAACCTCTTTCGGTTTGTAAGTCAATTGCTGCAGAGTTAAGTGGTAATGCCACGAGCGATAATAGCGAAAGCCCGACTAAACCTGAAACTACAACATCGGATGAGCCTGGTCCTGAAATCAAATCCACTAACATTGACGGGGAAGCACCTGATTACGATGATATACCAGTTTCAAAAATACCTACAACGCGCGCGCACGTAGACGACGAAAAGTCTACCGAAGCTGGTGATGAGACTGTTGACTCAGTACCCGATTCGGCAGGCGATGCCACGACGACACCTAGTCGACGAAGCAAGAAACGTTCCGGCGGCCGCAATCGTGGCATTAATAGTGATGATGCCACTTATACAACACGCCGCAGAGGCACGCTTTCTGCACGTGCACTTAAGAAGCGCCGTAATCGCGGACGTATTGTACCCGAATCGGATGGGGAAGACGACACGCTGGCTAGCACGCCACCACCGTCGCCGCCACCTGACTCTGAAACGGATAAAAGTAAGCGGCGCTCTTCCCGAAATACCCAACGTAAGAAATACATTGATGATGTAATGCTGCGCTTCTCAGATGATGACTCGTCCTTAATGGCATCTCCGGTCAAGAAAGAAAAGAAGGGATCGGCTGCGGTAGCAGTAGCGGCCGCGGCATCGACTGCCGCTGCACCACAGAGTAGTGATGCAGAAAAGGCGGATGCAAGTGCAGCAAGCTCGGGGGCCGAAGGTGAGACTGGTGGTACCGACGACAAGCCCACAGCATGTGATGTTGAAGATGGAACCGCAACGGAGGCGTTTTCAAGCTCAGCCACTGAGAAGGATAAATCTTCACTAGAAGCCCTACCACCGATATCTTCTAAACCTAACTACGTATATATTAATACAGGCGACGAGGACAGCATGGTGGTACAATATGTGTTGGCCGTTCGAATGGGTAGACGAGAGCTAATACCGGATCCACCTCTTGCTCCACTCAAAAAAGACGAAAAGGAGAAGAAAGAAAATGAAGATAAGGTAGACAAAAGTGACGAAAAGTCAGAGGTGGCTCACGAAAATAATGCAACGGAAGTAATAATACAAGATATAGAAAATTCTACTGAAGAACAAAAATTTGAGGTGGATGAAGAGAAAATGGAGAGGGAAAGTAAAAAAGCTGAGGGTATTCAAGAAAATGTGGCTGATGGAAAGGGGCCTGAGGAAATGGATGTAGATGAGAATGAGCAAACCAAGGCTGTGGTCAAACGCAACCAAGATATACAAAAATCAAATGAACATGAAAATGTGGAATCAAAAAATCAGTCTGAAGAAAATCCGCCTTCTAATGACGTAGAAACTAAAGGCAATGGGAATGAAAATATCAGTGATTCCCTCAAAATCACTGTCGAAAATAAAATCGATGATAGTAAAAATGACGAAGACGAATACGAATCCATAGAATCTATTGTTGATAAGTTGAGTGACACACAAAGTGATAACAAAGTAGTAACAACTGGAAAGGATGTAGACAATATTGAGAAAGTTGGAAAATTGGATGTTGATGTAGAACCTAAGGCAGAAGCGGATGAAGCTGCGGTGAAGCATCCAGACAACAGGGTACATCCAAAAGATGGCGACAGAGTTTCTGCATCTGAAAAGGCCACTACTATTGATGATGAAAATGTTAAATATAAAAAAGTTAAGGATAATAAGAATAAAGAGGAAGACAATAAAGTTACCGATAGCCAGAATAATAATGAAAAAGATGACGAAAATAGTAATGACGCTGCTTCTAGCTTCACGAAACCGAAACCTGTATATATCGACGTGGAAGAATTTTTCGTGAAATATCGTAACTTCTCGTATCTTCATTGTGAGTGGCGCACCGAAGAGGAACTTTTTAAAGGAGACCGTCGAGTGACTGCCAAAATTCGCCGTTTCCAGCAGAAACAAGCACAGCAAATAAATATCTTTGATAGCATCGAAGAAGAACCTTTCAATCCTGATTTCGTAGAAGTCGATCGTGTCCTTGATATGTCTGTACACACAGATGAAAACACGCGAGAAACCACAAAACATTACCTGGTGAAGTGGAAATCTTTACCCTACGAAGATTGCACGTGGGAGCTGGAAGAAGACGTAGATGCAGATAAAATTGAGCAGTATTTGCGTTTTAATAAATTACCACCTCGGGCTGAATGGAAAAGTAAGAAGCGTCCACATCCTGAGCAGTGGAAGAAGCTTGAAAACACGCCAACTTATAAAGGCGGAAACACGCTGCGCCCGTACCAATTGGAGGGCTTGAATTGGTTAAAGTTTTCGTGGTATAACTCACACAATTGCATATTAGCTGATGAGATGGGTTTAGGAAAAACTATACAAAGTTTAACATTCGTTCATTCGGTGTATGAGTATGGCATTCGCGGGCCCTTCCTCGTGATTGCACCGTTATCAACAATACCAAATTGGCAGCGCGAGTTTGAAGGATGGACAGATATGAACGTCGTCGTGTATCATGGTTCGGTAACGAGCAAACAAATGATACAGGACTATGAATTCTATTATAAAACTGAAAGTGGCAAGGTACTTAAAGAACCAGTAAAATTCAACGTACTGATAACGACATTCGAAATGATTGTGACTGATCACATGGATCTGAAACCGTTCAATTGGCGATTATGCGTCATAGATGAGGCCCATCGTTTAAAGAATAGAAATTGTAAATTGTTGGAAGGTCTGAGGCAATTGAATTTAGAGCACCGTGTGCTGCTCTCCGGCACACCATTGCAAAATAACATAAATGAATTGTTTTCACTATTGAACTTCCTCGAGCCGAATCAGTTCTCCTGCCCCGAGGAGTTTATGTCGGAATTTGGCAGTTTGCGCACCGAAGAGGAAGTTAATAAACTGCAGGCTTTGTTGAAACCAATGATGTTGCGTCGTCTCAAAGACGATGTAGAAAAATCTCTTGCTCCAAAGGAGGAAACTATCATTGAGGTAGAATTGACGAACATACAAAAAAAATACTATCGGGGTATTTTGGAGCAGAACTTTTCCTTCCTAAAGAAAGGTACAACTTCTGCGAACATACCTAATCTAATGAACACAATGATGGAATTGCGTAAATGCTGCATACATCCGTATTTGTTGAATGGTGCCGAAGAGCAAATACAATATGACTTTCGCTCGCAACATGGCGATGACCCCGAATCGTATTATAAAAATCTTATACAATCAGCTGGTAAAATGGTTTTGATTGACAAACTGCTGCCAAAACTCAAAGCGAATGGTCATCGCGTTTTGATTTTTAGTCAGATGGTTCGTTGCCTCGACATCTTGGAAGACTATTTAGTGTACAGAAAGTATACCTTCGAACGTATCGATGGCCGCATCCGTGGAAATTTACGTCAGGAAGCTATCGATCGCTATTCCAAGCCCGGTTCGGATCGATTTGTTTTCTTGTTGTGTACCAAAGCTGGTGGTTTGGGCATCAACTTGACTGCCGCAGATACAGTTATAATATATGATTCCGACTGGAATCCACAGAACGATTTGCAAGCGCAGGCACGTTGCCATCGTATCGGCCAGCGAAAAATGGTGAAGATTTATCGCTTGCTTTGCCGAAACACATACGAACGAGAAATGTTTGATAAAGCTTCACTAAAACTAGGCTTGGACAAGGCAGTGCTGCAGTCAATGAACACGCAAAACTCAAAGGACGGTAGTAATCGTCAGTTTTCGAAGAAGGAAATCGAAGATTTGCTGCGAAAGGGTGCATATGGTGCTGTGATGGACGACGATAACGCCGGAGATAAGTTCTGTGAAGAAGACATCGATTCAATTTTGAAACGACGCACACAGGTCATTACTATGGAGTCTGAAAAGGGATCAACTTTCTCAAAAGCCTCATTTGCTGCTTCGGGTAATCGGTCGGACATTAAAATTGACGATCCCGATTTCTGGACAAAGTGGGCCAAAAAAGCGGATATTGATCCGGATGCTTGTGAGCGTGACGAAACAGAAGATCTTGTGCTGTCTGAACCTAGAAGGCGCACACAAATTAAACGCTATGGACACGAGGATGTTATGGAAATAAATTCTGATGACTCCTCCAATGAAAACAGCGACGAAGAGGGAGGTATAAGTAAGTATGAGAAAGTTTTGAGTATATAGCACACCCTCTTCAAAAGAGTCACAAATCAAAAAAATTTAGGTAGATTTTTTCGCATAAGTCAATTCGTTGGATTTATCTCCAATTAATGGAAATAGTATTTTATTCCTCATTATTATATTCTTCATCTTGAAAATTACTGTTATACTGTTTTTGTATTGATTGCGTTGAATCTGTACGATCCACAGTTATGTTTCCGGATCTGATTTTTGGCTTGTACTTCTTTTGAAGAGGCTGTGTGATATGCAAATATGTGTAAGTGTGTACATAAAATACTATGTGTATTTAGAAAAATCGTAGTTATAATTAATATTCTTATTTGTACATGCGCAGCACATCACATATTACGCTCACAATCATGTGCTGTGCATACAAGAAATTCAAAACTTGTTCACATCACATGTTTATGTCGTTTGGTAAAAAAGCACAGGCACATGTGTACTTTTTATTTATTTATATAAAGCACACGCACATGTGAGTGCTTTGCTAAGAGCAACTCATACATTTCGAATTCAAGCTCAAATAAATTTTTTTTTTTTAATATGCATATGTTTTCTATCATTTAAAAAACAAACAATATATAATTTTTTATTGAAAGTGTTCTAAAAATACTGTTATATAAACAAATTTCGTTAAAACATTGATTACGTGCTTGTGCATGAGAATAAATTTGTACTACACACGGCTCACACGTGTACATGTGCTTTATAACATAAATTACACACATTTGCTGTGAGCAGAGTTTGTTTTCCATTAATGCACACATGGGTATGAGTAGTGAATGCAAGTTTAATGTATTTCTGGCGTGTGTGTGAGCAGAGCATGTGTGTAAATATAAACACTGGTTATAATTTTGCATTATTTAGTAGCTTATGCGATATTCAGTATTCCGTGTCTAAATTTGTATATTTCGTTGCCTTGCATATTCAAATTAAAAAAGTGGAAATCATTAACTGTACATGTGCAGGTTTGCGTTCAAGGCGCCGCAAAGAAAAAAGAATGCGTGAGAGAGAACGTGAGAAGAAAACTAGCATTAATGATGAATACATACCAAGGGAACGTGATGCTTTGGCCTCCCTTGGGTTGGATGAAATACAGTACGGAAATTGGGCCAAGTCTGAGTGCTTTAAGGTCGAGAAGGGTCTATTGTCTTTCGGGTAAGTACACACTGGATTTTCTTATATAGTATATACATGAACTAAACATGTGAAGAATAAAAAAGATATACGTATGTATGTATTTATTATATTTTTTTGTGTTCGATATCTATAAACCAATGTTATTTCCGTTCGTTTTCGTACACCGATTGTAAACGTTGTTTAGCTTCATATTTAATATGTAAATTTTTCTGTGCAAAATTTTTTCCTCCTTTTCCAACATCACTAATTCATCTTTTTTTTCAACATATTGATTTACGCTAGGTGCCTGATAGCGTTCCAGTTGTTCCTTTAATGATACTAGTACTTTCAATTCTTTCTTATTATCTTCTTCAACGCATTTAGCTTCCTTCTCAAGTTGCGAAACGTTTTTAATTACTTCAATTGTTTTGTTTGCAATTGATTTAAATTCTTCCTCAATATTCATCATGATTTTTTTTTCTTCGGACATGGCTAGCGATGCTTTCCCAGTGATGCTCTTCAGTCCAGCCATATGTGCGTTTCTTTCGTCGAGTGAGTTAAGTAGTTCATTTCGTTTAATCATCAATTGCTCGAAATCCACTGCGCTCAGTACCCCCCTGAGATCTGCCTTTGTAATGAGATCACCACGCCGTTGTTGACAATTTTCATGTAAGGCTGTGATGCGCAGTCGCATTGTACTGAGAAGGGCACGAGCATTTTTGAGCCAATTGTTAACGAATTTTCGGAACTTTCGCTCTATCTGTTTTTCGCTAGCGGTCTCCAGAAATAAAATATCACGGTCATCGTTTAGAAAGTGTAGTTGAAAATTCTTGATTGTTTCCTTGTTCTCGTTATATCTAAATTGCAGCTCCTCTAATTGAGCATTAAGCATTTTAATTCCATGCATTGCTGCAAATATTAGTTATGAAAATGAGCAATTGTTAAATAATTAATTGATTAATAACGATATTTTTCTTTTATAATTTTAAAGATGCTCTTATTACTATTAGTGTTTTTTTGGTACCTTTAGACTCAATATCCTTTACTCGTTTTTCAACTTCGGTTGTCGCTTCCTCTGCCATATAACATTTGGGTTTATAATTGAGCCTGTATTCAATCTGTCCGCCATGCATGCCCCCCGGCCCACCTTTTTTAGAAGCAGAGGGCCTAGAACCAATTGAACGTCGTGGTGTTGCGTTCGATAAATGAATACTTCCTCCAGAACTGGACGCTGTTGTCACGCGTCGCTGAAGTGTAGCCGTGATTCTTCTTGTCTTGAGACCAACTAGCATTTTCGGGTCGTTTCGCTCGAGAAAGTCTGTGAGGAAGTGATTTTCCAATTTAACTGAAGCCAACTCACGGTTTATTTCCTGAACAGCTGTGAACATGTGTAAGGCATCATATTTTTCTAAGTATTCGCTTTTTGCCTCTTCGTTCATTAACCGATAAAGGTCTAATTGCAGATTATTTATAAATAATAAATTTTGAAAAGGCGATTTCGCACGTGGTTGTGTGTTGCTGATGCGTAAGAATGAGGACTCCCTCTCAGATTGATGAGTAGACATTACGTGTAACGCCTTGCAAAATAATGTGTCCCGCTTTGTTTCTGTCAAAAGCTCTTCAAATAAAAAGAGAAATATAATTTTTTTGTATGGAATTCTATTTGAAAATTAAATTCAAGACGGAGGTAATTTATAAGGTTAACTTGGTAAATATTTTTTGTGCTGTACTTTCTTTCGGAAATATGAGGTGAAGCGAAGAATGCATACATTATCGCATAAAATATTGGCCTGACTATCAAAATCTTTTTGAAATTAAGTAATTTAGAAATTAAGGGAATTATGATTTGTAACGGAATAAAAGAGTATCAGAAGTACCTGAATAAACACTATTCCAATGTAAGGGTCATTACGTTTGTGAGACTTTAACATGTGTATTTTGCGTTTGGTACGCTGAGAAACTAATGAAATTAACTTCTTATTTGGCACTAGGGAGGTTGGTTCCGTTCTCAGAAGTCCACGGAAGTAGGGAAAGCTTTGACTCATTCACCATAGAGTGGCCAGAAGTGATTATTTTGTGTACGGTTCAAATAGCAGCTCACGACGTCCCGATATTTATAACCACGCATCCTCTGGGTAGCGGACCACGCACCTGGGTGTGAATTGTTTAATTTAAAGCATACCTCCCATACAAACCTAACCTCAAAAACGCCTTGAAAATGCCATTCAAAGGGCACCGATGAATGAAGGACTCCGAAATTTCGTCCATATATTCACAATAGTGGAGAAAGTAAACATAAAAAAATTAGCCAAATCGATTCACTTTAACACATACCTCACATACAAACCTAACCTCAAAAACGCTTAAATATGTAATAACAAGCGCAGCGATGAATGCACGACTCCGAAATTTTGGACATATATTTATAATAATTAATATGAGCAAACACTCTTAAAATGGCTGTAATCGGTTTATTTTTACGCACACCTCCCATACAAGCCTAACCTCAAAAAACTTAAAAAACCTATTAAAAGGTAAAGAAAAGTCCTCGTATTATAAAAACTGCATACTTGAGTAAGCTAATTTATAAAAAAAAATGTAAACCATAAATATGTATATAAAAACGGTGTATCACGGTGGGTAAAACTGCTTATCCTTTAAGGTGAAAAACTGATTGAATGAGGATGAATGAACTGATGAATTTTATGTTTAGGCGAAATGAGTAAAATAAAGTACCCTTTAACTATTTTCAATCATTTATTTTATAAATACTACAAATAATCCACAATTCATCATCCATTTCATGTTTTTCATTCCCATTTAACCAGTCGTCGTTCTTGGAAAAAAAATATTTTTTCACTATCGATACAGAATGCCACCCTCTGTTAAAAGTACGCAAAAAAGATTTACTTTTTCCAGTATAAATTTTCTCAAGACCTCTTTCTGTAAGGTTTGGATATTTATTTTTAAGGTTTTCGATAAACTTATGCACTTCACGATTACTTGCAGTTGCGATTTCAGCTAACTCTGAATTAGGAATGTTGAAATTTGTCAAACTTGCTAAATTCGGTGTTACTTTCTGAAACAGATAATAAAATATGTAGTAAAAAATAATAACTTACCCTTTTATACTTTATCACGTCGTTTAAAAGATAATTACCTTTATTATTTAGGATTTCTAATGCTTGCACTATTTTCGAATAAAAATAGGATTGTTAGTTAAATCACTCTTTACAAAAAAAAATTGCAGGTAATTGCAGCTGGAATAGATTACACACTAATCCCAACTAGTATAGAAGTAATTACTGCTATATCACAACAAACCGGTCGGAGCCGAAAAAAAGATGCAGTCCATTGAATTAAGAAATGCGCGGAAAAAAATACAAATTTCTTTAAATTAAATATTTATGTATATTGGACGGAAAATCAAGTCATGTAATGACATTTTATGATTAACAATAAATTTTCTGTTAAGGTGATGTTCGTTTCAGAGTTATGTCACTTGAAAAAAGTATGTATTTTAAAATTTTTTTGTGTAGGTATTTAGACCCATGACTTTACTGGCCTAGTTTTCAAACTTGAAATTATATTTGCTGCCAAATCTTGTAAAATCGGGTCACCCAAGGGGTGTAGTATTAATAACAAGCAGGGGCGTAGCCAGAGATGAGCCATGGGGGGGG
>JAPVRG010178252.1:0-13426 GCA_029783565.1 Rhagoletis cerasi | reverse complement strand
AAATGCCTACAGCTTAGTATGAGTAATTCTAGCGTTACATATATAATTTTGTATGATAAATGTTATTACATAACAAAGATTCGAGAGTTTTACATATACATATGTTCCGGGTCGTACAGATCCCCCTTGATAGAGGTGGAAACTGTTATATATGCTCTATTCTAAGATAGTATACGTTCTTTACCAGGAAGAATCTGCTTTGTCGTGCCTTTCCTTGCAAGTTCATCTGCCGTGCAGTTTCCCTCTATGTCCCTATGACCAGGGACCCAAGTGAGGTGAAGTCTGCACTGCTTGGGAATCTCTTGCAGAGATAGGCGGCAGCCCAACGCAATCTTTGAATAAAACGTGAAAGAGCTCAGAGCTTTAATTGCAGCCTGGCTATCACGGAAAATGAAGACGTTTCTTCCCATTATTTCGGTTCCAAGATTCTCAGCAGCCTCCATGATGGCTGAAACTTCAGCGTGGAATACGCTTGGTTGCCATTGGGATGCCTCTCTTAAACGAAGCGCAGCGAGCGCTGCTATCTGCTGTCCTGCCAAATCCAGTGGCAGAAAATCTAAAATAGTGTTCAGACCATCATTTGGCGTGGTTCTGAGCGCTCCGCTTATGCAGATCATACTGGATCTTTGCACCTTGGTGAGTAGCCTGAGGTTGACTTTTTTATCTAATGCAGGCCACCATACGATCACTCCATACATGAGGATTGGTTTAACGACTGCTATATATATCCAAAGACAAATCCGGGGACTAAGGCCCCATCTGTTGCCTATGGCTCTTTTGCAAGTATAGAGGGCTACACAAGACCTCTCATAACGCTGAACTATATTTTCCTTCCAGTTCAACTTCTTATATAATATAACGCCTAGAAATCTGGCTTTTGTAGCAAGATTTAACCGGACGCCGTTTAGCTCCGGTGGAGTAATCGAAGGCATTTTATTCCTTCTCGTAAAGAGGACGACCTCAATTTTTCTTGAGCTGACGCTTAGGCCACAGTGGGTGGACCATCTAGATACATCCCGAAGCACTTGCTGCATCAGCTCACATAGCGTTTGCGGGAACTTTCCCCTGAAGGCGTTTGCGATGTCGCCGTCGTATGCAAAGACTCTTTTAGTTGTGCAGGTATTATCCCGTCCGGTCCTGCACTTTTATATGGTTTAAAACTTTGTATTGCCCATTTAGCCCTTTCTTCCGAGATAGTTATACCCACGATATTAGGAGAAGTTAAAGAAGGAGAGTTTTCCACGACAGCTATGTTCCCAGGAAAGTGGGTATCCAGGAGCAGTTATGGGGTTACCTTTCCCGTGGAGGTTCAGGATCCATCCTGCTTTTGTAAAAAATCTATCGGATTAGGAGATATGGAGAGTACCTTCCGTAGCCCGGCAGCCTCGGAAACACTTTCGATGCCACCACAGAAACTTCTCCATGAAAACCTCTTTGCCTCTCTCAAAGCTTTTTTTGTAGACCCGGAGTAACCGCTTGTACTCCTGCCATTCAAGCTCACAGCTAAGCCTTTTGGCCTTATTGAATTGCTTCCTGCAAGATTTGCGAAGTGAGTCTAATTCACGCGACCACCAGTGGGGTTTACGATTGTCCTATGGTTTTGGGTCAGGGCACGCCTAACTAAGTGCCTCGGAGCAGATCAAGGTAAACTCGTTGACCATGTTTTCTAAATCCTCGTTACAATTAGGTTCTCTGGGGGTTAAGCTATAAAACTTGTCTTCAAATAGCTTTTTATAATAGGCCCAATCTGTGTTTCTTAAGTTTTTTGTTAGTGTTGGGCTATTTGGAGAGAAATTCAATACTATTTCAATATAGCGATGGTCAGCGAAGGAGTGTTCATCCAGAACCCTCCAACTCTTAACCATCTCTATAAAGCTTTCACTGCACAGAGTTATATCTAATACTTCTTTACGGTTATTAGTAATGAAGGTGGGTTCCCTACCTTTGTTGCTTATAAATAGGTTAGTTGTTAAGAGGTAGTTGAAAAGTGACTCACCCCGATCATGTATGTCCGTGCTCCCCACTGGACGTGGTGGGAACTCGCATCGCTTCCAATCAAAACGTGGTCGTTCCCGTACTTGGTCACCAAGTTCCGCACCGTTAAATGAGGAGGGTGGTCTGAATCGTGCGGCATGTATGCTGAAACCAGCACAATGGATGTGCTCTCCAGCTCCATGAGTGTTGTCGCGACGTCGCCATCACTGTAATTAGGTAAAAGAAAGACATTTGAATCCGCCTTTGCCAAAATGCAGGCTCTAATTTTACCTTTACTATGCCCTACGAATAGCTTAAAACCTGTGGAACCCAACCCACAGACCCTTGAGTTGCAAACCCACGGTTCTTGGATTAGTGCCACATCAACATCGCCTTTGGACAGGCGACAAAGAAGAGCAGCCGAGGCTGCTTTACACTTGTGGAGGTTTATCTGAAGTACTCTCATTTGAGGTATCAGCCACCCCCTCCATTGCTACGACCGTTACGTCAGCTTCGAACTCCCCGTCGCTGTGAAGAAGTTCTTCCTCCGCAAACACCCTATGCATCGTCAATGCATAATTTGATTGGGAGGAGTCGTTGCTATCAGCGTCGGAGAGCTCCGGCTCCGTACCCGGTTCGGGTGCCTCAATGTCTACGTCCATTGCTGCACCCGAACTAGAGGCGCGCTGAGCGTCCCCGAGATAAACCTTGATTATGACCTCGTCGAGGCCATACAACACTCGTCTCCAGTAGTTCAAGCGACTCCTTATTTAGGGGCAAAACCACTTGCCTAGAAGGGCCATCCGCATCCTCGATCCGAATAACCCTCCAATCATTGTCGGAAGAGCTGGGTTCATCATTTTAAGCATCTTTAGGATCCTCTCCGTTGCCGAAGGTGTCGTCGGAACCCAAGCCCTTGCTCGTGGTCTGACTGGAATATCCTTCCAGTCCACAACCTCCAACCTAGCCCCAGGATAGACAGAGCCATATTTGCAACGGCGGCCTTGTACAGCGCCACCGATCTCGGGTCCTCACAGGCGACCACTCTTACTTGGCCTTGGTACCAACCAGCGTCTTTACAAGCGGGAGGGGTTCCGGGGTTCTCCAGCAAAACGTCAAAAATGGCGTTCGCCAAGGCTGCCTTCACCCATCTCCAATAAAGATTCGGTCCTTCGAAACCTCGGCAAAGCTAAGTCAGCCCATCCAGGACTGTGACCGGACTCTCTAGGGTGCAGAAAGTCTTTCCTCCACCGACCTCTGTCGCTTTGACGAAGGTTCCCGGTTTTCCACCGAAGCCCCGAGAGTGACCTGGAAATTGGGCAGTAGGGCTTTCGCCTTTTATACCGCTTCCTTCGCGCTCTGCTGCAACGTTTCAAAAGGGACCCCATCATACTTTTTCAGCGTCCTCGTGGCCTTGCGCTTTCCAACGTACATAGACCGCTCAGACTCGGTTTCCTGGGTGGCGGGGCCCATAGTTTCCATTGCTTCCACGCCCCCGGTGACTTCTTTTGTGGCCGCTTGTCGCCTTAATCCACTCTGGTCAGGCCGTAAGGCCTTATCTCCGATAACCCCAGATGGGGTTGCTGTTTCCAACACAACCCCTGCAGCTATGCTGGAGCTAGGCCCCACAATAACACCCCCAGTCACGGAGGCGTGAAGTATCCCCTACATCCAGTCCGGAAAAGCCCCTTCTGGAGGGAAGCGGCACATGTGGCGCTTGCGCCTGCGCAGTCTTTGCCCGATTTGGGGAAGACGACATTTTTGGGTGGCTTGGCGCTTGCGCCAGCGTGGTATTACCCCGATTTGGGGAAGAAAAAGGTTTTTTTGTTTTTTGGGTTTTGTTCGTGTCCATCTTGTTCTTACGACCACCTGCTCGACGAGGCAATAATGTGGTGGGAAATTCAGACAGTACACCGCGGCAGCGCCCCTTGCCGCAGTAAGGCCACCGTTACTCCCTGAGGCGGCCCGGTGTCAGGAAGGCGCCGTTGAAATACAGCTGGGAGGAGTTGGGTTGTTGGGATGGGAAGCATAAGGAGGGATGAGGGTAGGAGTAGTCGTCGGTACTGTAATCTCCACATGGGAAACTGGGCAAGCTCATGTCTTGTACAGGTCCTCATACGGAGCCTGGGACTGGTACGATATGTTGAAATTTAAAATGTCGAAATTAAAAAAACCCAAAAATAAATTTCGAATAAAAATATTTCGAAAAGCAAGAATGTCGAAAAAAAAATTGCGGAACAAAAAATTTCGAAATAAAATTCTCGAAATAATGTAATGAATGATGTGTAAAATTCGGGCGAATTCGGGCAAATTTTACACATCATTCATTACATTATTTCTATAGGTAAATTAAATTAAATTATGTATGTATTACATACAAAGAACATAGAAAATAAAGAAGGTGCATAGTAGTAGATTACGTTCCAACAAAACTCGGCATGGTTGCACGTTATTGAAGGCAGCCAGCCAAGTGGTGAACTTCCAGCCGCGTTTTGTTGGAACGTAATCTACTACTATGCACCTTCTTTGTTTTCTACGTCCTTTGTTACATACATATGTATGTATGAATGTATGTATGTATGTATGTATATACATATTGTTGTTTTGAATTCTATTGTCCAAAACCACCTTGTTACCCAGGCAACATTACGCATTTTGCACATGACTATTTACATTCCTTCCCACTGCTTTAACTAAAATATGCGAGATTACGGTAAACTTATTTACAACAAATCCCTTAACTCTTGTCAATGCGAGTAACTAGAATGCTCTTAAAATTTCGTGAGAATTATTGTCTAGCACAAGGCGAATTCATAAAAGGCAGTGTTACTACATCAGCAGATTTTGTATGTATGTTTTATTTTACATGCACTTTGTTTGTGCTATTTAAACTTTAGGATGACAGCAAAAAGAAATGACAAAAAAAAATTTCTTATTTTCTTTCGTTTTGATATCCTACCCAACATCGTTTTGGCCAATATCTGACCAAATGGAGACCACTGTTCCGACAGCTTACCCATAGAAGGAATCATATTCAAAATATCCTTAGTAAAAAAACCGAGTACAAAAAATGTAGCATATTCCACTTCACTATGTTAGGAATTCTATTAATTTTTGTTAATTATATTCATGGATCCTTATAAGTATGTATATATGTATCGTGAAAAGTGCCTTCGAAATATGTATCATACATTTGTTTTGTAAATTCTTATATTTCATATGATTGAAACTGAATTAAGTAGTCGTTTTACATCTGTACGAATAATTATAAGTAAACAAAAATTACTAAAATAAAAGTGCTAATTTGATACAATCATAACTTAATTAATAAAACACATTATTTAATTTCAAGTCCCGTTAATTTACTTAAGATATGCCAATTTCGACTTTTTTCGATCTTTATTCTTCTTTCGACATTTTTTCTTTCTTCTTAGTTCATGGTGTATGGAAGTCCTGAAAAGGAGCCCCCATGTCATCACTTAAGCCTCATCCCCACGCCAAGGAGACCAACATCGATGATATAAAAGCAAGGCACTGAGAAAAAATTTAGCATTATCAGTCGGGCTCTCATTTTCAATTACTTTTGCGTTTTGAGTTTTCGTAAAAATCGTACATTTTTATTTTTGGGTGCTCCTGAATTCGCAATTTTTTGTTATCGATAAGTTCCATTCTTCACTTTGTTTCTGGTATTACATATCGATTATTTGGTAAAGTTAATCGTTTTATCGACAGAATCAAATCGCACACATTTGTTGTTTCGGCAATTTTTCTGCAGAAACATTTAAGGTGTGTTCGGTAAATATTTAATTAAGAAATAAATTTGACCAAATTTTTATTTTTAAGTACGGGAAATGTATCTTAAGAATTTCTTTTAATAAATAAAAACTGTCCAAGCTTTTATAAATCCGTTATTTAAGCGTACGACGTCATTTACTTTTCATTGCACTGAGTATAAAGTTTCCGATTTGAAACCGCGAAAATTTTGTGATATACGATTGTGAGAGCGCGCAATTATGCGGTTTGAAAAGTAAAACGCAAAATTTTTGCGATTTCGGAAATGGGAGCCCGGCTGTATCTGTAGTATTATAATATCTGAACATGGTCCTTTAACAAATTTAGTAGAACGTTGCTTTAATTTGGGTCCACCTGCGAACGAGGCACCAGGGGAAGAATAAACTCATTTGTGATAATGCATGATGTAATCATTTTGTATTTAATTGTGAAGCTAGAAATTCGCGCGTTTAGCTTGTGATGGCTTTTTGGCATTTGTAATTACATAATTGTAGAAGCAAGAAATTCGCTCGTTTATGTCGCGCTGGCTTTTTGCCGTTTGCCTTTTCTCTTTCCTTTATTCACTCAAGGGGCATAGTTACTACGTACATTTTTAGTGCACATTAAAAATAGGTTTGGCCAATGTTTAAAAGTTACAATTGGCCAATATTTATACGCAAAATTACGGTTGAAACATACATTTTTATAATTAAGAATTTAACAACTTAATTCAACAATCCGACCAAAATTTGACAGCCTACCAACCTACTAATTGAAAAAGAATCGACCAAATTCGGAAGAACTAAAAGTGATAAGACTGCCTTTGATCTGTATATTTCTTCCTGTTCTTGATTGGCGCTGTGACCGCCTAAGCGATGTTTGCGGAGTCCAAAAAACATGCCAGTCGTTTCTTTTCTGTGCAAACTAACGCCAATTGGAAATACCAGGTGAAGCCAAGTCCTTCTCTATTTGGTCTTTCCAACGCAGAGGAGGCCTTCCTCTTTCTTTTGTACCAGCATCGCGACCCGCGTTGAATACTTTCAGAGCCGGAGCGTTTCTGTTCATTCATTCGACTTGACCAACCCAGCGTAGCCGCTGTACTTTGATTCGCCTCACTATGTCTTTGAGTGACTTATATAGTATGATTATTTCTCAATTGCCTACTCAGTCCAAAGTAGCACTTTTTGACAAAAGTGATTCTCCGTAAAGGTTGGCTTTCACTATGTCAAATTCAATGGCATTTGTCGTCGAATGAGTGAAAACACGTTGCCAAATGGGACTAAAAAAAGGTTTATCGATTAATTTAGATCAGAAGATCATACACATGCGCTGCTAAGTCGGCTATTTGCCATTTTTTGGCCAAAAAAGGTATGGATAAAGAAGATAAAATTGTGTCAAAATATGTCCACAAATTGTGTCGTTAAAATATGGCATAATGAAAACCAGCCTTAACATTTAAAAGCTGACATAGTTATTGGTGTTTATGTTGGTTCCTAAATAAACGAAGTCGTCTATTTTTTCAAACAGGGACGGACAATAATGATTATTTTTAAAACTTTAACCAAAAAAATCAACATGTTGTAAGAGTCGTAAAACTATTTTAACTAAACTCACACATTTGTTTTCGTACGTCCTACTGTATCTACCATTATTTTTATTTTTCGAGTCTAACCAATAAAAATTAAATGTAATGATTAATATTGAGTTTTATTTTTTTTCTCTCAAAAGAAATCACTATTACTTGATTTTTAATTTTTCGATAAAAAATGATGATTATTTTATGGTTCTTATCTTTCGCTAAAAAGATAATACCTATTATTGAGTTTTATCTTTTCACTTAAGAATAATGATTAATAAAAAACTCAAAAGCTATAGAAGCGGAATTTCCGACGTATCCTTTTCAGAGGTAGCGACACCATAATAAAAGAAGTGCCAAAATTTTCAGGTCTAAAGCCCAGTTGGTTGCATCTGTATGGTTTTTTTAAATTTTATAAATAAAATTCTTTTTAAGTGGAAAAATAAACCTTAATAATAATTATTATCTCTGAGCGAAAAAAACAAAAATAAAATAATAATAGTTTCAGTTTTTCGAAAAAAAAACTCAATAATAATGATTATTTTTAGGCGAAATAAATAAAAATCATAAAATAATAATTAATTTCTGATTTAAATTATTTTACTTATAATGATTACGGTCCCTGTTTTCAAATTTATAACCATCAACAGTGACGTGGGTGCCGAGACGCTTATGCTCTGATTGTTTGGCTGATGACAGGCCACGTGCTCTGCTTCTCTATGTAATTCCGAGAAGACAGAACAAACGTCGGCATACGCCAGCAGGTGTACGCTCTTTTAAAGAATAGTTCCTTAGCGGTTCAGTTTTGCGGCTCTTATTATCTTCTCCAACATCAGATTAAAGAAATCACATGAAATGGAGTCAGCTTATCTGAAACCTCATTTGGTATGAAACGGCTCGGAGAAGCCCTTCCCAAACCAGACACATTTTTACACAGACGTACTAGTTTCGCTGGGAAACCAAGTTCAGATATCGCGCCATAGAAACAACTTATTTTCGTACTGTTGATCCTGTTTTCGCGAGCCTTTTCCAATAACGGCATATAGTGTATACCTGGTGTATGGTGGGTTTGCAAGGTCTAAAGTAACACTAATAAAGTCCAATCGGTTCGCTGACGATGGGCTACAGTCTTTCATAGAATACGCTCGATAAGACCTTGTAACCTATGCTTTCGGGCCTTATTTTCGCATTCAGGTGTTTCGTCCTCACTCTTCTTATTGCGGCAAATACGTTTCGTTTCGCGATTCAGCTCCCTACAACGGTCAAAAATAGCTCGCGTTGCGCCCGTAGGCCCTGTAGGTAGCGTCTTTCTCCTCTGCATCTTCGTGAAATTCCTCATCGTACTAACCGTTCTATCGGGCTCGCTGAAAGGCGACTACTTCTTCGGCGGCTGTACTTAATGAGCGGGAAATGTGGTTCCACTACTCGCATATGTCAGTGGCTAATAAATTGGCCGTCTGTTGTGATTGCAGCTTTTTGACGTTGGGCTTTCTTTGAATTGTTGGACGCACATTCTTTGATGCACAGAGGCGGGTGCGTATCTTGGCTGGTATCATTCTTTAGGGAAAAGTGCTCTAAATGAGCTGTGAATTAAGAGTGCGTGCGCGTAATAAAAAATTACTACAAATTTCTAAAAAAATATGTAATATAAAATATATATATATATTTTTTTTAATCAAGCTTTTATTTAGCATGTGCACTGAAATGAATAAAATAAAATAAGTTTAGGCTTTCGAAACACAGTGTATCAAGATTCTACGGATTTGGTAAAAGTAGTAAGTGAAAGTTTTTTCCTGCCATATCAAAATCCCAAACGGATTTTTAGCACATAGATCTGTTTATTTTATATGTACGTATTTAAAATTGGTAATTTTTATGAGCGAAAATAGCGTTTTTATAGGGATAATGTCAATTTTTTTTAAAAACTCCATTACAAAATACGTTTTTATACCTTTCATGAGCATTAAATGGTATTATAACTTTGGTCCGCTGCTTGTAAGTACCTGAATAAGAAAATATATGCCCATGAAAATGTATACTTATACTAGCAGACCCGGCAGACGCTGTTTTGCCGAAATGTTGGCTCGTCTGCCATTAGCTGGTCCGCTAAAAGTTTTTTTATACATATTTTAAATTGTTATAAACAATCAGTAGACGACGTTTTTTCTATGTTTGAGTAGTTTATAAGTTACACTATGTTACATGTGTTACTAAGTAATTAAATCTTAACACTTAAAAAAGTATGTTCGTTGTTTTTCGTCAATCCCTCAGGTGTACAGATGAACAAACTTCACGGTTTTCCAACGCGAGAACAAGAAATGTATAATTGCCCATGTAAGAAGCATGCATTTTATAGATATATACACAAATGGATAAAGTTTGACCTTGTGACTTATTATTAGTTATTGCAAAAGCCAAGCCAATTGGGAACGGCAAGCGTCTGAATGGAATAGGGAAGTCTGAAAGAATCATTGGGATCCGAGGTAGTATAAGAACATCTTCACCTTAAAACTTGCCGTTCAAAATTGTAGCGTCAAAAGAACATTTCCTTTGATTTGTTTTATGACCAATCGCGTATCCTTGCATAACTTAGGAGCATTTAAATTCCGTAGCAGTATAATTGGTGAAGCGATTTTTAATCGCTGCTTCGTCAGGATCGACAGCGGCGTCGATGGATTTGAACGACATCTCATTTCCTGGCAATGATTGTTGTATTTTGAAATTAATACCGTCAATATCGAAATTTTTTGCGGTTAAAATAGCTTGCGTAGCCAACTATGATTGATATAGTTAGCGCGCAAATCTGGGAATAAGCTTTCAATCAAAGCATCTCTTGTTACCACCATGTTGCAAAAATTGTCTGGGAATTTGATGCACGACGTGTTTTTATGCAATTGAATTTTACCATTGCCAATGTAAAGCAATTGTTCCGAAAACGACAGTGCCAATGAATCGCTATGTAGTTGAATTCGCATAATTATTTTAAGTCGCAATGCATTGATATTTCGCCAAAGGTAGAACTGTTTCAAACGCTCATTGATTTCGTCCGCTTATGTAGCGCGTGGAATGACCGCCAATGTCTGTCTGAAATCACCGGACAGCAGCAGTAAAGCGCCACCAAAAAGTTTGGAATTATTATTAAGGTCATGCATTCTTCTCTCGAGAACTTCAAGTGAATACTTGTGGGCCATAGTACACTCATCCCAATTAATAATCTTGCATTTTGCAAGACTTTAGCCATGCCGAAATTCTTTTTTATGTTGAAAATTGCGTCTGGATTTGTATGAATGTTTAATGGCAACTTGAGTGCCGAATGTGCAGTCCGTCCACCATCAAGCAAAGTCACTGCAATAAAAAAGTTCGTTTAAAATCTCCAGTAAAAAACATCCAACAGAAAAATTCCGGCGAAATGTCATCTATTCTCTCATAAGAGAAAAATTTCCAGAATAGTACGCGAGCAGAAAATTTGCAGAAACTTGCAAGTTAGACGAACAGCTAATAGAATTTTTGTTTACATTCAAAAGTGTAAAATTTAAAACGTACGAAAACTCATCCTAAGGTGTTATCCTGACCCAGTTTATTGATTAACGAATAAATACTTAGTTCTTACAAGTTTAATTAGTCGCATTTTATCATTTTTAACTTCCAAACCATCAAATTCAATTTTGTGTTTTGCGTAAATTCCTACCAGCTGTTTTTGATCAGCTGTTTTGCGGTTAGCAAATTTCTGTTGGCAAAAATTTTTCCAGCAGAAGCTAACAGCTTCCCCTCAAAATGAAATGTCACTTTGCTCTCTTAATTTCCTCTACTTTGCAAGTTTTTTGCGTACGCGAACGCAAAACCCTGTAAGTTTTTGATAGCTTTGTATAATTATCAGGTACGCGAACGCAATTAATGCCTGATGAAGCAATGGCCAACGACAATATATATATTGTCGTTCGAAACGACAGTCGAAGTGAACGGACGTGTTTTTATTTTGTTCGCTCTCGCTATAGACAATTCAATTTGTGCTAACTGCCTTAAATCACTTCCTGTTGGCTATGAAATCTCTTGCCATGTTTGTAAAAATAAATTTCATAAAATATGTGCAAAGGTGGATAGCAAAGAAATGTGTGAGCTACTTGCTCATAATATGAACATTGTGTTTAATTGCGATAATTGCCTAAAAACTCTTCTAACTTGGTGTCATCAATTGCACGTCTGACTAAGGAGGTCAATGACCTAAAAGTCTTATTGTCTAAGCTGATTAATAGTGCAGTAAATAATGCGAAAACTTCAACTGCTAAAACATCAATTGTTGTTGCAAAGGATGGTTCGGACATACCTACCAGCTTGCATTTAGTTATTGCTTCTAATGCTGAAAGTCATAATACGAACGCTCTCTCGGCTTTATCATATTCGCGTACAGTTGTTGGTGTCAATGCTGAAAATTCTTCTTTACGTACTTCTACCATAGTTAATTGTACTCTTTTCGGTCCTTTTTCACCTTACAAGTACTTAAGGCCCTACTTTGGTGTTTTAGGTACAATTTCAACGAGCAGCAATCTCCTATCTTGCTTCTATAAAAAACAAATTCGACACCACAACACTTGAGGATCATACTTAGTGTAAATATTCATTTATGGCACGCATGAATGGAGTTTAACTTTTATAGTTTGTTAATTGTGAGAACCAGTCGAAAAAGAAGAAGAGGGTATTTTCTCGATGATGATATGGAATGAATGGAATGGAATTGTGGGTGGCCGGAAAAACCAAAAACAAATTTTTGCAAGCACTCAGGCAGTATTTCCCATTGTACTTAATGCCAAGAGACAGGATTAAGAGGAAAGGGATATGTAGGTGGGGGTGGGAATTCATTGCTCCTCTGCAATTTTACTAGACTCCTTTATGAATTTAAGCAGTTTGTTGATGGAAGGAGAATGTACGTCGTCCATTCTCAGTACATCCGTCCCAAAAATTTTCCATCTGAGTCTGGCGAAGGCCGGACAGCGGCAGAGAAAATTCTTTGTAATATCCTCGTTCTCCAAACACGATGTACAGAGTGGATTGTCGATGATGCCTATGGTGACCATATGTTTTCCCCCGTAATTAGTCCTACCAGGGCTCGTAGATCACTCCTTCTTTGTCTGAGAAGAAATTTTAGTACCACTCTGTCAGGCCTTTTCAGGAAACATTTGGTTATTTTGCAGGAGTCATTAGTGCACCATCGGCTCTCATGAGTTTTGTTCGATGATGATATGCTATTGGTCTAGAATACACCTGATCATTTGTTTGCATGGCTTTTCCCTGCACGAGTTATTTTCGCATGGTTTTGGTTTCTAGTTTATAATCAATATAATATAAAACTTTTCTGTGAAACTATCTCAAAGTGAATTGAGCTTATTTGATTTGAATTTTCACTGTTAAAGCTACAAATATGTGCTTTTTACGGTTTTTTTGTGGTTTCCTGTAGGCATTGCGAAATAAGAATCAGGTGTAGATAAAATATGTGGAATTTAGTAATTCATTTTATATATTTAACTTAAATTAATTTTTATACGCAAAACCTACATGTGCGTAGGTATGTGATGATAAACTTAAGATCTCATAAACAATTTAATTGCTGATATTTTTCAATAAAATTGAATTTACTCATGTACAAATAAAATTAAAATTTCTTTCACTTTGCGAAAAGGTACTTTTAGGATAAAAAAGGTACAATGTTTATACCAATTTAGGTACCTTCAAAAAATTTCAAATACCTACTATGACTTCTACCGCCTCTTTTGCTGCTGCTGCTGCTGCTGCTGCTGCTGGTCTGTCGCCCTCGCGCTCAGTTTTGCCAGCCGATGTCGGTTGCTGTTGTATCTGACAAACCTCCAAACTTTGTTGCTAATGCCGAGAGTTTGCCTTCAGCATCTGTTTTAAATAGGGCTAATAGTCACGATGCAGAAAATAAAGGTGACGCCAATCGCGGACCGCTAACCCTCTCTTCGTCGACTTGACAGCATCCACCTATTCGTTGACGTCACAAAATACTTTTTCGCACTAGGGATGGAAATTAAATTTTCAAATTGTACCTTTGTTGAAAAAATTGTACCTAAAAGTAGATAAATCTACCTAAAA
>JAPVRG010178119.1:0-11170 GCA_029783565.1 Rhagoletis cerasi | reverse complement strand
CTGCAGTTACGCTTGAAAAGCTCGATGGATGTGGAACAAGTGACGTTGGCGAGAGAATTGAATTTAATGGTGACTGTGCACCCGAAAGGGACCGGAGAGAGGAGTGGGAATGTGCAGTTAGTAACCAATTTATAAAGCGAAGCAATGAACGAGTGAATTGACTAAACAAAAGCTGTGTGATCGATTGAGCGGCGTCGTGAAGTGAGTGGGAGTACGAGTACGAGGTGAAGAAGTGGTGTAGTGACAGGCAGTAAGCAACTGATTTGTGTAGCGACGCGCCCCGTACCATGCCAGCCATACAATTTAAGGTAAAATAATGAAGGAATGCTAGCGGCGTACAGGTAAGCTAAAAAGAAAGAAAGCGCAAGCAAGTAAGTGACAGCAAACGAAAGTCGAACGTCCTTGAGTTGGAAATACAATGCATATGTATGTAAGTAAAGCAACACGAATGCATGGAAATTTTTGATAGAACTTAGAAAACGAACAAACGAATGAACGGTACACAAAAATAGAATAACTACAAAAAGCAAATGAAGTGGCGTTGTGATGCGGCATGCGGCATGCGGCAACAAATCGCATGACAAGCCAAAATTAAATCGCTGATGGCGTACCGCAACGACCGGCTGCTCTACTACATACATACAAACTCGTTACTATTCTTGTAGGCTGAATGAGTGACTGCGCTCTCTGCCAACTAAGTTTGCCTACTTCGTTACAAGCTTAATATGGATTGATGGGATTTAATGTACCATGGCGGCGTGTATGTTTGCGTGCAAAATAAAATAGGCAAATAGGCAAATAGAAATTGATGAGTATGTGGGTGGAAGGAAGCGCTTTAAAACAGCAGGTTGAGGTAAGTTCTTACGATTTTGTGACAACAGCGAAAAATTGGAAAGCATTAAGTAGGTAAACAATACGCTAAGCGAAGAAGAGAGCGATGAAGGTAAATAATGGCTAAAGCCGGGAGCTATGTACATTGTAGTACATTGAATTTAAAAAAAGCGCCTGGTAAAAAAAAATTTATGATACAAGGAAATCGGTGTGGATAATAGAAGCGACATAAGGAACTTTGTATTGGAAAGAAAATGTGAAAATCAAGTGTAGAGACAAAAAAGTGGAATGTATTTGAAACGAAACTTTGTAATAAAGATAAATGTGAAGATGAAGAAAGAAGTGATAAAAAATGATGAAGACAAAATAGTGAAGGCAAAGTTTAAGATAAAGAGGAAAATTAAAGCAATGAGCAATACATATACATACGTACATAGTACATATTTGGATAACTGAAAGGGTAAGACAATTTCTTGTTATTTTTGCGATAAGAATTGAAATATATTCAGTCATCAATAATTTAGTTATCGAAAGTTATGAAGTTATCAAGCAATCGAAACTTATCGAGTCATCGAAGTTTATAGCTATCGAAATGTATCGCGTTATTAAATTGTATCAATGCTTATTGAGTTATCGCAATTTAGCGCGATACAGAAGCTTAGTTGCCGAAATTTAGCGATAGTTATCGAGCTATGAAATTTGATCGAAATATGTCAAGTTATTGCAATTTATCAAGTTATCGATATTTATTGAATCATCAATATTTATCGAGTAATTGAAATTTAAAGATACATATCGTAATGTATCGAGTTTTCAACTTATTGAAATTTATAGAGTTCTCCAAAGTCTATAGAGTTATCGAGATATGTTGATTTTTGAGTTATAGAAATTTATCGAGTCATGGAAACGCACAGTTATCGAAATGTATAGAAATGTATCGGGTTATCGGAATTAAGTGTTTTTGAAATTCATCGAGTTATCAGTATTTATCGACCAACTGGAATGTATCGAGTACATACATATGTGTTACATCAATGTTTTTCCTCGAATCGCTGCATCGAAACTTACATCGATATTTGTCGATGCATCGATACGCATAGTTTTTCTAAACTATGGAAATAAAACAAAACCTATTAGTTTTATTTTGATGTACTCATATATTATGGTGACTTAAACAAGTGTTCACGTGTTGAATATTTTTATATATTCACGTTTTTCAAGTCAACATTTTTGTAAAAATATTGTTCATGTTGTAACCAAAGTCATGTAAAACAAAATTTCAAACTTTATAAGAAATTTAGAAAAATTCAACAAATTTTCATCAATATTTAGAGCTTTTTAATAGAGCTTTTAAAAAATTTTGGGTATGCAGTTTTATGGCTCATAAAATTGAGTATAATTAAGTGCAAGTTTCAATTGCTTTTATTTTTTATAATTTTTTTTGCTGACTTGCACTTTGTTGTACTAAAAATTTATGAGCTATAAAACTGCACACCGAAAAATTTTCTAAAGACTCATATTAAAAAAGTTCAAAATATTGAGGAAAATTTGTTGAATTTTTCAAAATTTTTTATAAAGTGTGAAACTTTGTTTTACATGACTTTGGTTAAAGCATGAACAAAATTTTCAGAGCCATCTTGCTTTCTTTGAATTTCAGACAAAGCAATGTTTGCCGGTTCGATGTATTAGAGATGTCAGTTTACAGAAAACATCGATACATCGACTATTTATACATCGAGTGGGAAATTTTCGATGCATCAAAGCAAAACATCGATATTTTCGATGCATCGATGTTTTTTCGACATCCCTAATCAATAGGCTTACATGAATTTTGTTCTTTGTTTGGTGGTCCTTCTCCACGATTTTGAAACCGAAAGCGCTATTGGAAAAGTATTTTTCTGTTGATGACGATCTTTTATGGTTTCGAAATTGGCAAGTGTAAAGAAATAAAGTGAATGTTTAGATAACTTCAACTTCGTTTTTATTTTAGTAAAGACAAATTGCCTTATTCATAAAAAAAATAAAATAGATTTAAAAAGCTTTATAAATTGACTTTTTCATACATTTACGGCTATTAATCTTTTCATTCTATCTTTTTCATTTATTAGGTGCCTGCACCTAAAAGGAGAAACTTGAATTTCAAAACACCGTTGCCTAGGACGACCTTTAAAGACGAATAAACATAATCAAGCTAACTAGGATAACTTCAAGTACAAAAAAAATTTGCAAAGCATAATGGTATCTAATATTTTCCTTAATTCAGAAGTGGAATATGTTTAACAAAAAAAAAATATGAAAACACATAGGTAGCAAGCAAAGCTATGGCAAACACTACTACTAAATAAAGTTAGATTAAAGGCTTCAGAAGAGTTTAACCCAGGAAAAGTTTTTCTAATCTTATTCCTAAGTAATGACAGGAAGCAGCCCGCCGCAGACCGCCTCTAGACTAACTATCAGCATTTAGGTTAGAAGAATAAAAAAATGCGGAAATCGAACACCAGGATAGGCTAAGATCCGACAGGAAGCAGCCCGCCGCAGACCGCCTTTAGACTATCAGCATTTAGGTAAGAAGAATACAAAAAATGCGGAAATGGAACACCAGGATAGGCTACTTTAGTAGTTCGAATTCAAGGCAAATAAGCTAAATTAAAATTTATACTAGTATGTAGCTTCTGCTCAAGTACGAGAATAATTACTTGAATAACATTCAGAAGTAGCGGAAAATCTCAATCGGAAATACGTTTAGTGGACAATTAAATTAGAATATATCTGGAGATAGTTTGTGTAATTATTTGCTTTGATTCAGAAGTGGAATATGGAAGCATTTTTTCGACAAATGAAAAAGAACGCCAGTGCGAAGTGACATAGATAAGCCGCACTTCAAGTGCTTAGTTGGGTGGAGATTTTGGGCAATCAGTTGCCGAACATTAGACTCTCCGTGAAGACCGATACTGTTGGAAATGGAATGCAATTTAGGTTAGACTAGTATCTCCCAGAGGGCTTAGGAGAAAATTTCCCTATCCTAATATACTTGAAGTTAAAATCAATCCGCTCAGTTGCTTAAAGCCAACAGTCTATATGCGGAGACCCTCCCTAGATTATCTGGGTTAATGAATGGAATGCCAGGTTGTTTTAGACGCACAGCTAGGAGTATTTGAGAGTTTAGCTTAGAGAAGACTTTCGGACACCTTACCGTTATGCTTACACTGAGAAAAGACCCTCGATCAAGTTATGTTCTAGAGAAAAGCTACACAAATCGTCTTATTTTGCGAGATATTCATACGAGATTGAGGTGAAAATCTAATAAGCTTTGGATGGAAATAGAGCACAGAATCAATAACAAACTGAAAGAAAAATCTTTCTGCGCTGATGGCTCAAAAACAGAAGAACCAGCAATATGAAAACAATGACATAAACTTCAATGGGTATGCTTCATCTGCTCATTTTCTATGCTGATATTAAAGCCGCACAGTTGTGTACAAATATCGCTCTTCAGCGGAGTTTGTCGCAAAAAAATAAAGCCTTCATCTGGTGCGCATTAAAATTGCCACCGGTGTTGCTACAAAAGACACATCATCCATCTCTTCGAGCTGAAAGGCTGCAAAAGCAATAAAGGGAGACCAGAAAGCTGGTAGCCTAGCTACGAGGACTGCTGCAGGAATACAAATAGTGTCTGTACCCTTTCGCAGCTGTGACCATAGCTCAAAAAAGACGAGAGAGTACACGAAGAGTACCTTGGAACCAAAAGAACGGTACAGTGTTAGGGAAGGAGGGCATTTGGAGGAGATGATTGTAAAATGTTTGAAAAAATTAAGAACTTTTAGAAGAAAATAAGTATGTATTCAAACAATAAATCATTGTGACTGAAGTGTACCTTATATGAAATTGTGGATGTTGAAGAGGACTTTGCAATTTTTTTTATGCCTCACCGTCTGAAATGTCAAAAAAACTTTCTTTTTGACCGCAATGTTATATCGGGAATAATATCTTGTTTCTTGCTTTCGAAAAGAGATTACTAAAATTAAAACGTTGGTACTGAACGATTTACGCATTGTTATGGGTTGGAACTTGTTACCGGGGGGTTTCTGGGGTTCCCAATTAGGAACCTGAAGTCAGTTTTTCAAAATTCAAAATGGCGATCAATTTTTTAAAAAATTACCGAATTTGTTCGAAACTGGGCACTTGGGAGTTTTTGGGGGTCGCTGATTACGAATCTGTAATAAATTTTTTTTAAATTCAAAATTGTGGATCCAATATGGCGATCACCTTTTTAGAAAATTACTAAAATTAAAACGTTGGTACTGAACGATTTACGCATTGTTATGGGTTGGAACTTGTTACCGGGGGTTTCAGGGTTTCCTAATTAGGTATCTGAAGTCAGTTTTTCTAAATTCAAAACGGCGAATTCAAAATGGTGATAAATTTTTAAAAAATTACTGGATTTGTTCGAAACTCGGCACTTGGGAGTTTTTGAGGTTGCTGAATACGAATCTGAAATCAATTTTTTAAAATTCAAAATGGTGGTTCAAATATGGTTTAAAATTTTTTAAAAAATTACTAAAATTAAAACGAGTACCAAGTTTCGAAAGAATTCAATCATTTTTTAAAATTTTAAAAAAGTGATCGCCATATTGGATCCGCCATTTTTAATTTTGAAAAGTTGACTTCAGATTCATAATCAGCGATCTCAAAAACAGCCTGGTGTCGAGTTTTAACTCGTTGTAATGCGTAAAACGTTCAGTATCAACGTTTTAATTACGTTTTTGTTACGTTAGACCCTCACAATTTTTAAAAGAAAATTCAGTGTATTATAATTTTTTCTGAACGAAATAAATTTTTCATTTGAAAAATTTTGTGCTTTCTTCATATTTAAGAAACTACTTCACAAAACCGAGAAAATAGAAAATTATGTACATATTTATGTAAAAAAAAAATTAAAAAAATTTCGACCAAAATTGAAAATTGGGAGGGTCAACCGTCATTTTGGGTATAAAGTTTGTTCGCCATTTTTGCTAAGAATTAATCGTAGAATTTTAATTTTTTATACACTTTCTTCGAAAATTTTGCTCCGAACAAATTACTCCGCCCTAATGTACATAAAACCGCCTCGGCAAGGTACGCTGATGTTTGTTAAGAAAACTCCAGTATCGTAGGCGAAACACATGTTCGCGTGCCAAACAAAATTGAAATGTCAGCAACACAAGCCGAAGTCGGCACTATCTTTTTTGCCAAAAAATAGACAGCCGTAAGCAAATGAAATGATTGCAATTGTGGTACAAGCAAGCAATTCGACAGGCCAGACTTTTAAATTGGAAAAACTGGCTAACGTGAAATTTCTTGCGCTCAATAAAGTAAACAAATACCTACATAGGCTATGCTAATGCAATGGCAGCATGCAAAAAATATTTATGACAAAAAGTCTAGACATTTGTGCCAGCGGCGCTTGGAGCAATGGTTAAAGTGCCATACGGACACAGAAGGCGACCGGTGACACTAAACGACAGTAAATGGTGAAATAAATGCTAAAAAATGGATATGAAATGAATGAAAAAATGGCAAAAATGTGATGGTAGCAAAAAAAAAAAAATGAACGCGCTGCACACAAAATAGAAAAGCAGCACTTCTAACAAACAACAAAGTGTTTAGATAGCAGCGCTGAGAGTAGCGCGGTAGGTGTATGGCTGTAGTGCAGCCAGAAGCAAAACAACAACTACAAGTAATGCACGATCTATTGCCGGCCGGTGGCAGCGAAAGGTGGGTGGGTGGATGGAAGCTGCAGCAGTGTATCTACGCTTTGAAGTGTCAGCAACAATTTGCACATTTTATTGCTACCGAAAAATAAAAAGCGAGAAAATGCGACATTTAAGCGGGCGGATAGACGAGAGCAGCAAGCGGCAGGCGGCAGGCGGCTGGTGGCAGGCAGCAGGCGACGCATCACTTTCATGGCATGCCATTGTCTGTGGCAGTAAGAGCTGGCAGCCAGTCACTCAGTGTCACGGTGAGGAAAAAAAGCGGCAATTGGATAGACGGATGAATGGAAGATGCTGGTGCTGCTGCTGCAACGGTCATTGGCATTGCTGTCAGGATGGCTTAACTGGCATGCAGATTGGCGACCTTTGTAGTACGACGGACGGACGAGTGAGTTGGTAAGTGACAGCGGTGCATTGAAAAATAAGTAAGGCAGATAAAGCAAAGGAGCAGAAGCAAAAAATAATAGAAATAAAAACTAAAAAGTGCAACAAAAAATGCATAATAAATGAGCAAGAGACCAGCTGCTGGCAGACAGCTGGAAGGAAGAAGGAAAGAGAGTGAAAAAACTAAACAAATGCAAATGTGAAAACAGCAGAAATTATCAAAACAAAAAAGATAAATAAATGTAATAGAAAAGAATTTAAGAAATAAAAAGAAAAAACTAACGCACGTGGGCGTTTATTAAACACGAAAAAAGTGGAGCTGCGCAAAAAATTGTGGCGAGCACCAATTAAATATAACAGGTGCCAAAACAGCCTACACACACACACACACACACACACACACACACACACACACACACACCGCACACACGGCTATTAAAACCCGCCTATGCGGAGGAGAAGGCCTTAATGAATCGTGCAGAGGTGTCAACACAAACTATGCACATAGTCAGGCAGGCGATGTCAGAGCGGCTATGCCGGCGACTAGTTGTCTACCATGGCCACGCAGGCAGGCTGACTGGTTGGCTGCTAGACGTTGAAAATTTTATTCCAGCAATAAAAAGTGTGACTCTCAAGCACCAACACCAACCAGCCTCTATACGAAGAGACACAGCGCAAAAGTGGGCGGCGAGGAGAACAGCTGTCTGCCGTACACATTTAAATTGTCGTCTAATTTGTCGCGCCGCTGCAACGCATCAGCTGCGGCATCAGTTTCAGCAGCAGCAGCAGCAGCTACTAAGTACATTGGCATGAATGAGCGTGCAATATTCCACACAGACTTTTAACACTTAGCATGGCATTGGTTGCTGCTATATCAACGATAGCCTATGCACGTACAAATGCAGTAAATGCAGACAGGCAGTGCTACGACTCGCGTAGACGCAACCGAAATGGTTTAAATGCTGCGCGAAATGTGGGCGGTTGCACACCATACAAACTACAAACAGAGAGCGCGCGGCATTTTCGGTCATAAAGTAAATGGAAAATGTGGCAAATATTCATTTAGTGAATGGTTTGATGTGGTGGCGCAGCGGCAATGAGGCGTTGCATATATTAGTGAATTGTTGACACTAATAGCCACATTCACACATTTATCGCTTTAATAAAAATTTAAATTGTGGCAATATGTATGCGGTTGAGTAGTGTGCGCGTGCGGTTAGCGGAAATTATGTCTATGTATTCGTTTTCATTATCATTATCATTAAATTTTAATTTTTTTTTTGTTTTTTAATGTTTTTTTTTTGTATTTTTGGCAAACTCAAGCGGAAAAGTAATCGTTAGCGGAAGTTAGTCTTCAAATGTTTATGGCAAATTTTGTGGGCAACGTCGTTGCTGTTATTAAACTTATGATGTTTGTCGTAAAACTCAGCAGTGGGATATTAAAGTTTTGAAGATATCAGAAGTGCAATGATTTAAAAAACAAACAAACAAAAAAAACAATTATTTGACTACACTACAAATAAAATGCCAAAAGGACTATCTCAATAATATTGCAGCAGTACCGATAACTTGTTTCTTTGTACGGTAAGCAAGATCAGTCAATCCCACAGTTTTCGGTTTGCTGAGGCTGAGTCTGTAGTACAAATAGAAAAGTTTTCTCTTTATTTTTTTGACTTCAAAAAATTTAATATTGGTACGGTGACCTGTACGTATTGTGCGGGACAGCCCGCTTTTTTAGTCAATTGTTCTGGTAATTAATTTAAATTATACGGGACGCAAAATGCTCCGTATTTCTTTTAATGTCCCGTATTTGTCTCATATCCAACAATCAGTTTTTTTATTGACTTCCTTTTACTAGTTCATTGGCATGGCATGGCTATAACCCTAAATGGCTAATGCCCAAGCCTACAATTGGGGAAATTTTGGGACTATATGTTACCTTCCAAAGAATGCTTTCTCACAAAAGAGAGTTTCAACAAATTTTATAAATGAGAGGGATTTTAATAGTTTAAGTTCAAAATTGGTGGGATTTATCTTCTTAGCAAGTAGACAAACTTCGGTTGGTAAGTACTAAGAATATAATCTTAGCAAAGTGAGACTGCTTAAAATTTGATAATTATGAACAATTTGAGTTTAATTGTGTCAGAGCAATTTTCGATTGAAAAAACGAAGGAATGGTTAGTTACTGAAGAAACAGTAAGTACAAATGGACAGAAAACATATTGTAAATAAAATGTAAAATAAATATTTAGCGTCTACACGTCTCCTGGTATTTGGCCGAGCTTCTCCTCCTATTTTTGGTGTGTCACTTAATGCTGTCACAGAAAGGGGAAGGACGCCGCCTCCAAACCGCAAATAGTTGTGATAAGATTTGCCATTGCCTGCTGAGGGGCGACCGCTATTGAAAAAAAAAACTTTTTTTGAGAATGTTGTTCGGAGCAGAGATCGGACCCTGGTCTACCGAGTGGTAGTGCCCACTTATGAATAACCACTCGACTAAAGAAACCGCTGTCGTCTTATTGGCAAGCATTCGAATCAATCTTGTAATTTGAAAAAAAAAAAAAAAAAAAAAAAAAAAAAAAAAAAAAAAAAAAAAAAAAAAAAAAAAAAAAAAAAAAAAAAAAAAAAAAAAAAAAAAAAAAAAAAAAAAAAAAAAAAAAAAAAAAAAAAAAAAAAAAAAAAAAAAAAAAAAAAAAAACTGGGTACTGCTGATTCATTTTCGGTTAGTACTAATGCCGAATTTCCACTAGTCATTGAAATGATGAAAAATTGGTGCCATTTAAAAAAATGCCATGTGGAAATGAACTTAATGACTATTTTTTGAACGTAATGACACGATTATTTTTTAATGCCCAACTTTGTCATTAAAATTTTTGCCATTTAATGCCAAGTGGAAATCCAGCATAAGATTTTGAAATTTTTAGATGTTGTAGAAAAATTTTTTGTCCCATATTTGGTTGGAGTAAATATGGTCACCGTAACTATAGGTTACACATTTTCGAGGACCGTTTTGAGGTTTGAATTTAAAAACCAGGAAAATTTTGAAACAACATTGCTTTTAAGTTGCTCCAATCGGATCTAGTCAGAATTCAAAACATTTATGGTTTTTTCTTTCTAACCTCAAAACATTTGCTACTTCGGTACACATTTGCCTTAGGTATCTTGAGGTTAGAAATTCAAAACGAGCCAACTGAATTCAAATCAGGATTCAGTGGTTTAAAATCTATGAGAATTTACGTATCTCCTCTACGGGGACGATTTTTTTGTGGAGCTGCGCGATTGAGAGCAAGAAAGTTGTAAAACTTTAAAATGTATAAATTCTGCGCTTCAAAGCTTGTTCTTTATATGATTTTTTTTATTAACAACAAGATTTCTCAGCATTGCCTAAATGCGGCTAATTTTAGGTGGGAGAACCTTCGATGCTCATAAATATTCTATGGTCCTCTTATAAAATACCTGCAACTGTTATCGCAATAGACAGTAAGGATAAACGTTTTATATTTAGATTAGCATTAGTTTTTACAGGGCTATTTGCTGCCCGGTCTCTTCAACGCAAAGGAAAGGAATGGTGAAAGGCTTATCCGTAGCTGGAAAGCATTTTTTAATACAAGTATGACATTTTTGGCGAAACCATATTCCGGTTGTGAACTGCCCAACTTTCCGTCTTTTGTAATGCGCTTTAAGAGCCTGTCAGACGTGGCAATATTTCCGTCTTTCGCACGCAATTCACTGTCAAATTGAGAAAGAGAAATTTTATTTCGATATGTGAACAGTCAGAAAGATCTTTCCGTCACTTTTCGGAAATCAGTTTCAGAAATAAAAGTTGCAAGGTGTGAATGCAACTGAAAAAGCGAAAATCGATTTCGGAAATATATTTCAACTTGCTCGTGCTGCACTAGCAATTTTTATTTCTTCTGCAAGCGCTGTCAAACTAACCGAGTTTTGCCGTGTGGCACTAATCGTGAATTTGTGTAAAATGATGAAAAATATTGTTGAATTAAATATCAAAAATGCTTGAAATATATAATTTTACTTAATATACTAAATCGTTAAATTATTACTCGCATGGAAATATGTTAATTATAACCTATATTTTGTGGTTTTGATTTTTGCTTGTTTTTGGGTTTATGTTGTTATGTGCAGCTTACGTCGAGTATTAATTTTTCGTGTTTGGTTGGGAAATAGCAAACAAACGACAACCCCAC
>JAPVRG010177950.1:1044-12921 GCA_029783565.1 Rhagoletis cerasi | reverse complement strand
CAAATCATTAGATTTAGATTAGAAGTAATCCGGGGCGATACGGAGAAACATCAGGTATTCCCGACCAGTTTACATCGTACTATGAGCGATTCTAGAGTGCTGATTACCGTTTTGCTGTCAGCTTAGATATTTAACCTTCTAATCCTTCCTTTATAGCGGCCACATCCGCTGAAGAATTCCTGACAGAGCACCCCTTTTCCAACTCCGCCGTCCAACTTCGACCAATCCGTGAAAATTTTAATTGGATCTCTATTCCAGAGGCTGCCATTCTCCCATTCACCCCTTAGAGGGATGTGTGTAGAGACGAATCCATTTGTAGCTAGCCTCAGTACTAAACAATCTCTATTAGATGTCTGCAACATGTCTGATATATAAGCCGCTTATTTTGAATGTGGCATAAGTAATTTCATTCCGTTTGACTTAACTGTTCATTTACTTGTATCTGAACGTGCCTGTTATTCGTTCAACTTCATCAGCTAAAGGTAAAGAGTTTTGTCATTAGTTTAGGACGGCAGAACGATCAATGTAGGTCAATAAGACTTTAGTCATTTCTATTAAAACAGCAGAGAAAATTTTGGAAGCCCATACCAGATTGTCTAATAATCCAAGCACGCCTACTGTAAATGTATACCTATAAATGGCTCTTGATTCTTTAATTTCAATAATTGAGAAATCCGCTGAAATAAAGGAATTGTCCCTAGAGATTCATCCACCAACTACTCACCTGTAGAGTTTCACGAAAGCAATTTAAGCATGATGCAATAATTAAAGGTGATGTACGTTGTGACAGTGCCAATTTCAACGCCCTTAGCTCAATGATGTATTTAGGAAGTAAGCGAGAATCGGGGAAGAAGTGAAGCTCGCGTTAGGAAATAGTAGTAGATTTCCTACATTTTCGCTACCTTATAGAACGTGTACTACAACGGAAAATGAAGGGCCTTTTATATTGCATAAATTGAATAATATAATCTTTTGAAATTATTTAGACTTTTTTACGATTTATTAAGTGAGACGATTTTTGTGTTAAAGCTAGGTTTGCGTTATGTGCATTTTTTATACTTTTAAAATTGTTTTCGCAAATCGTAACGCACTTTACATATGTATAAAATTAACACTCAATTTAAAAATATGATATAAAAGTTTTTTATAACCAAAACAAATAATTTTAAAGATATTTAGGATAGAACCAGAAATATCTCTTTTCGTGCATGAAATAAGGTCGTTTAAATTAAAAGGGCCAGTAGTTAAGGAAAAGAGGACTTTGAGTGTATATAAATTAGATCAATTTTAAATTTTAGTTACAAACTTTTAATTTTTTTAGAAATCATTTTTAACAACTTAAGCTCTACCCAAAATTGCGTCGGGCACCGGTAAAGTGGCTGGCGGTAAGTGAGCCGCAGTGAAATCCGCCAGAGTAAACACAATTTCGGCGGACGACGGCGACCTGCATTTCCTCACTTCTTCGATAAGCTTCTCATTATCCATTTCTTTTTATTTTCATTTTTATTTATGAGAATATTTAAACCATTTCAAATATAAAACTGAAATTAATTTAAGTGGCACTCAGATCAATCAACACTCAATCAATACTGTGCCGTCTCCGATGGACGGTAAAAATAGAAATAAATTTAAATCAACGGAAAAACGCCAGCGGTAAAAACGCTGCCGTCGCAATTATGTGCCATTCCATAAATCTTTGTGAGTTTTAATTTTGACAGCGGTTAACCGTCGACCGCTTTACCGTCGTCCGCTGCAATTCTGGGTAGAGCTTACAGTCTAATTCATAAAAAATAAAATGGCTTAAAAAATATTTATAAATTAAAAATATGCATGGAAACGTCAATTTATAAAACTTTTTAAATATATTTTATTTTTTATGAATAAGGCCATTAGTATTTGCATAATTCGGATTCAAATCAAGAAATATAAAAACACAAAAATGCAGCACCAGTGCACTGGTGCGAATCTGACGACGCAAAATTGTCTTATGAGACTGATTTTATAACAAAACTTTCTGAAATTCCTAGTTTCATCTTCAATTTTCAACGAAAAATTATCAAAACAAAATGCAAAATCTAATTCAGTATCAACACTTGCTTTCGTATATGTAAGATTTTTAGTACTTTTGTACTGTAAAATAAAAAGTAGTTTTACAAAAAGGCACACTGAATTTTCTAAGGGCGTTCAAGATGGCCGATTTAGAGCGAGAAGTTGCCAACGTACAACACCTTGTATTATTGCATCATGCAATTTAAGTGAAAAATAATTTTTTTTATATTTGAATTTAATATGAAAACTGACAGAATACAATTTTATGAAAGCAACGAGTTTTCCGGTAAAATCAGGACCGCTGCCCCCGCTAAAATTGACGCGCCTGCGAAATTCTCAATATTGATTAAAAAATGTGGAAAGTCATATTTTTAGAGAATGAAAAATTTGTGATAATGTGACTTTCAATATAACCAAGGCGAATTAATATAAGGTGATAGCAGGAGAACAAAAACAAAAATTTACATGTATTTTGTTTTTGCTTTGGCGGCGTAAACTGTCAAAATCTGTAAGAGTGTATGTTGAAATGCAAACAAAATTTTTCAATTTGACATTAGAAGCCGTGCGGCGAAACACATACACAAAATCAGCTGATCTAGTAACACCACCTTATATAAATTCGCCTTGAATATAACTAACAGAAAAGTGAAACTCCGAAAAAATTAGAAAAAACCAAAATTTTCATTTTTTCGCCTTTCAAACTTTTTTTCATTAAAAATATGGCGCTACAGCCAGATGTCTATCAAAGGACATTTATAAAATCAATTCGTATATTAAAATCTTAAATAGTTGACGGGGAGAGCTTGAAAATACTAATTCCTTTATGAATTGAGCAAATGTATATAAAACACTTCTATAAAAATACAATCGCCGTTCGGAGTCGGCGTAAAACTGTAGGTCCCTCCCCTTTGTGTGACAACATCAAGGCGCACGCCACAAATCGGAGGAGAAGCTCGGCCAAACACTAACATATGTGTAAGCGCCAATCTATAATTATTATTATATAAAACACTCAAATCCTAAATGTCCAAATCCGGAAATGTCTACGTGAATAGCATTGAATAGAGTATTTCCTATTTTAATTAAGAAAAGTCATACAAAAGGCTCAAATTTACGTGAAGAGCAAAAACACTTGTTTGCTACTATTTCTGATCATGATAATAATTTTATGTCATATTTGGAGTACGTTCATTACGCAAAAAAGAGACGCTATTTACATGATGACTTTTCACCCTGGGTGGATAGGCATGCGTTACGAATTTGTGTGAGAGAAGTGTAGAGGAGTCAGCGGGGTAGACAGACATGCACGCTTATTGAAACTGAGGGGTTGTTTTTTGACATTTTGCTTTACTCGCTTTCGCACTTTTCTTCAGCACTTCTTTTCAAATAATCTGTATTGCCGCTTTGGAGGGCTTATTTCACAAATAATAAAAATGTGGAGCAAAGAATTAGTTCAGCTGCTCATTATAAATAATAATTTCGTCTTTATTATTGTACCATTCTTTCTTTTTCAATAAACGATAAATAGTGATTAGCCGCTTGAATGTCAAAAAAAAAAAAATCAAGAAAAGCCGCAAAGAAAAAGTCATCGTGAAAACACGTGAGACTTTACGAAGACTTTTTAAAAGGGAACAGACAAAAAAACGCAGGGTGAAAAGTCATCGTGTAAATAGCGTCAAAGAAATATTTCTGAACTGAAATATCTTTTTCTTACCCTTCTCGTAAACACTGATGAGTGAAATATTTTAAGAAATAAAATTCTTATTGGAAAAGAAAGGCATCTCCTATTATCTACTAAAATCTAAAATGGTATGGGTAAAGAGTATTCGTGACAAATCCCAATTCGAGAAGATAATGCGCAAATTGCTGTAAACATGAAAATTGAAAGAAGTGTATAATTTTGCTCGTTGCTGACTAATTACTAAAAAAAAAATTATTGACTAATCGCTTTTAATTAAGAATATTTATAGAGATATAAAAATTTAAATTTGTAGAGGATTCGCACTAATTATGAAATGGGAGTGAAAACAGTTTAAAAGAAGATGCACTTATAAGAGCACATTTTACAAGGGAGCCTTATAAAACCTTTTATAAAACCCATTGTTCTTCAAACTTAGAGTTTTGTGTTATCCAAGCACTTTGGTTATCATTTCCTCAGAAAGGACATTAGTCGCATAACCGCTGGGTAATTCACCGATTGTGTTCTCATATGCATCGGATTGGTCTGCCCATAGATACAGAATTCCGACTTTTCGTTCGGGAGAAAGAGATAACGGAACACATTCCGGAAACTTGTCTTTAAATTATTTACTTAACTGTAGCTTTTGGAGTTTTCGAATCCTAATAGTCAATGAACTTTATAAAGAGAAAGATCAAACAATAATCTTTTAGTTTTAGTATTTTTTATTTGTATTTTTTGCGGCTCCTTGCACTTTTACAAAACCTACATGCCCACTTATATTGGCATATGTGTAGGGAAACATTTATACTCTGCAACCGTTCCATCTTAATTTTACAAATCTTCTTTTTTTTTGCTTTTGAACTTTTCTTTTACATAGACCAAAATTTCAGCACTGAAACTTAGGCAAAGGCTTACATATACAATTTAAATTATATAATATATAAGTTAGACATAATAAACCAAACAAACAATTCCCACCATTGTCCACTCGCACGAACCATTGCAAAGAATATGCTCACTGTTATAAGCAGCGCTGGAAAATATCAATACCAAAATATAATTGTGACGAAATTTTAATGGACCATTGGCCAAAGCAGTACATAATTTTAGCAAACCAAAACCAAAACCAAAAACCAAAAAAGATGAAAAACAACTAACAAAAAGAAATTGCCAAGCAACATTTATTTGAATGCGGCGCATTGAAAATCGAAAGTGATGCTGACAAAGTGGTGACAGCAATGACCGTCAACGGCAGCAGCAACACAGTCATAATAACAGTCAGGCGCTGTCATGGTGGCGGCGATGATGGTGGCCACAGCAGCAGCATCGACAACAGTCAGAAGATGCTACCAGATAGGCAGTCACTGTGAGAGGCAGTTTTTTGTGCAATCTAGCTGGCTGGCTGGCTATCTGCCGCTTGCTGCTGCTGTGTGTGTATACGGCTTTTGAATGCTATTTTTTGACATTAATCGAGCTTGACACAGCCTATGCACATGCGCATGCGCACGAGTACATTGCAAATTTGTTGCGCGGCACAATCAAATTCATTGTTTACGTTGTTATGATGTGAATGTGTGACTGTTTACATTTTTGTGGCTATTGTTTTTACTACTTTTTTTGTTGTGTGTGTTTTTGGTGGGTCTCTAGCACAGCAGCAGCAGCTGTTTGTTTTCCTTTCCTCATGTCGGTGACAATGCAAGCGATGTGCCTAGTACACCGGATCAGCGTGCTGGCAATTGAATGATTTGCATTTTATACTTCACTGAGTCAGTAGTCTCGCCTGCCATAATCTAACTAACTATATTACTGACGCAGTTTCGAAGTCATTGCTTGACTAACAGCGAAGATCCTTATTCACTCAGTGAATTTCAGCTTGATTGCTATTAAGTCGCATGCCGTTGACTGTTATGAGCCGCTGAGCTGTAATGACAAATTTGCGCTGTGATTGGGGTCTACCTCGGTGTATGTATGTAGGTATTTTGCATGTTTTGGCGCGCGCACGCTTCAACTAGCAGGCAAGTGGGTTCGTGCCTTAAGTCTTTCGTTTGTTGTGTGGAAATTTACGTTTGCTCGTCAATGCAGCAATGATTTGTGTGCAAGCAGCTGCACGTATGTGTGTGTGTGTGTGTCACTGTATTTGTCGTATTAAAATGGAAAGCGATTTGTCAGGTTTTAGCAAATAATTTATCAGCCAGCGCAGCGCAGCGCTTGTTTTCTTCAGCTCCTTCTTCTGTGTACAAAGTACTTTGATGGTCAGAGCGACAACAAGTGTGTACCCGTAGCCGGAGCAGCAGCAATAGCAGCAGCTCAGTAACCACCGCGCCAGCGCGCCTTTCTCACCGGCATGCCATGCGCGCGCGTTCACTTTCCGCTCTGTGTTGCATGCGCGAAGTTGCGCGAAAAGCCGCTTTGGTGACTTTTTTTCACAAAAGCAACACAACCATCTATCCATTTGCTCATCCGTTGTTCACCACTGGCTTACCATGAATGCCACATCTATCTTACGCCTCTACTAGTGACCGCTGCACAGCACATCTTTCATTTCTGCTCGTATCCTCTCTACGCTTTGCTTCACCATTAGCTTCTCCTCCTTACATACAAGTGAATGAATGAGTGATTGACCATCAACCGATCATTGAACATTTCTGCGCACTTCTGTTTTTGTTTTTATTATTTTTCTTACTTTTTCCCCGTTGTTGTTTTATCTTCTTCTCACTTTTTTCTTTCGCACAGCATTGCCACAATTCCAACCACATTGCCCACAAAAGCTGCTGCAACACCGGCCACCATATAGCCGCATAACCACATAGTCACAGGCCATTTAGCCATTAGCGTGATTGGCCAATATGGTTTTTGATGCAGTGATCCTCTCCTTTTATATTAGAGTTCGTCGCGTTGTTGGCGTTTGTTTTTATTTTGATAACATTCATCATTTTACATACTTGTATATGAACCTCTCTATAGCTTAGTATACTACGAATTTAGTTACATTTGTGTGTGTTTGTTGCAAGTACTTGTACCTGCTGCGGTACGCGTGTTGTTGTCGCGTCTTTTGTGGCCATCGTTAGTTCAAGTTCAAGTCAAGTCGCTCGCCAGGAGCTTGTTTACCTAGTTTTTGCTACGATTTGTTTTGATGTTTGTGTTTTTTTACAATTTTGTTCGATTATTTTCTTCGCGTTTGATGTATTGTTTACTTGTTTAAATTGTATTTTCATTTACACATTTCTTTAAAATCTTCTCTGCCCTTACTGATGCACACGAAAGCTTTTCTTCTTCCTGCAGTCACTTTTCGTGCCAAATGCAAGTGACTGAAGATTTGTTATTTGATTATCCAGGTTATTATACAATTTTTTTCGTATATACTTATGAGTGCATTTTATTTGAAATTTGTGAGATAACTAAGCCCTTTGAATAACAAATGTGTGAACTAATCTAAAAAAACCCTTGCCGACACTGATGCCTCTTTGCCGGCAAGCTTCTTTTCTACCTACGCCCGCTTCAAGCGAATGGCCCCCTTCCAAATCTGAAGAAGTCTCCTCCAGTCTCCCCCAGGATAGCAGCAGACGTTTGTGGGGGTTGGGATCTACTATATTCGCGAGTCCCTCAATCTAAGGTACTGCCTTAAGTAGTTAGTTAGTTATTTCTAAAAATAAGCAGAATATAGTTTAAAAAAACTAAAAAACACGCTTGCAGCAGCTGCCAGAAGAGAGTTACAAACAAACAAGCAAGCAAGCAAACAAACAAACATACAAGTGAAACTAATATGAGCGTGTTAACAAGGGATACTAGGATAACTTTTTTATTCATAAAATCAGTCGCTAACCCTCCAACAGCTTCCCTAATAAATGCTAACAGTGCCTTGGTAGACGAATTCCGTTCGCACGACAGTCGGGTCTACGTAACGGGAATGATCGAGATTCATATCTGGCCAAGGACTGTCACTCCCGCATCATTCCATAAAAACTCGATAAGGTATTTGTATACGGTTATAACAACAACAACGAATTCCATCCAAGCGAAGGGACAATGGAATATCCTATATTGTTTTAAACTCCTTACCGCATCCCAGTGCTTACTGAATTATGAGTAGGGCGTTCGATTATTCAACTTTTTTCGAAAACCGGGTTTCGAGTTATTCGAATAAAGGCATTTTTAAAAACAACTTTTATTATAAAAATCGCTCTTTAACAATTATTTTTTGACTTTTATTTAATTACTCCTTAAATAACAATTATTTCCGATTTTTATTTTATAAATCCAAAATAACAATTATTTTTGATTTTTATTCAAATAATTTACAAATAACAGTTATTTTTTATTTTTATATTATATGTCTTAGATAACAGTTATTGAAGATTTTTACTTATAAAAGTCATTAAATTAAATCAGTCACTGACTTTTATTTTTTAAGTCATACTTACAAAACTTATTTGTATAAGCCGTAATAAATGAGACATTAAGGACTAAAAGCGACTTATGCTGACCGATAATGACTTTTATGTTATTTAAGGATTAATTAAATAAAAGTCAAAAAATAATTGTTAAAGAGCGATTTTTTATAATAAAAGTTGTATAAATCAAATTCATGAATAAAAGTTTTCAATAACTGTTATCTGAGACATATTCTATAAAAATCAAAAATTATTGTTACTTGTAGATTCTTTCCATAAAAATTAAAAAATAATTGTTATTTTGGAAACATAAAATAAAAATCAAAAATTAATTTTGCATAAAAATTACAACAAAAAAAAATTTGTCAAACTTGATTCCCGATGTAAAAAGAAGTCTATTGGTATATTTCACTTAGTTGTAGAGCATTTCCTTCAAAGTGAATTTGTCTATGACAGTTTTCATCAATAACTGTTATCTTCCATCCCTGGTTAATCAGAAATGAAAGCCAAAAATGGAATAGAACTACATACATATTAAAATTAGATAAAGCTTTCATTTAAAAGACAAATAAATGGAATAAGTTCACGGTAATTTGGATTAAGATTATAGTAAACATTAGATCTAATAAATATTTAAAAGTTTTAGGATCGACTGATTTTTTCCTTAGTTTTTAAAAACCTTATCCATGCCTTTATGTTAGTATTTTTTAAAACACAAACTTCAATTAATTCTTTTTCTGAAATATCTTTGTATTTTGAATACCTACCTACTTCTATTTAAATGATTTCCTAAATAAAATCTTTTATCGGAAATACTGAGCTTTCCACTATAAGCAGATATTAAAGTGTACATTGATGCATGTGTAGCCCGCAACTCCAGCAGAGCATCAATGTTTAATTGAAAGAAAAGAGTAAATAAATACGATAGTTGAAATTAATAATAAGCTCGCTAAATGTTTATTGAAAATTGTCTTTGGTTTTAATGGTGATTTTTAACAATATTACCTTTAAGGTGCGATGGAGGGTGGTGGCTGGTGGGCGACTTTGCTGCTTGATGTTCAAACTGGAATGAACCGCGCTATTTCTGACAAGTTTAGCCGAACCCTCAAACAGCGACCTGTGTGAGGGGAAATTCGGTTAATTTAGTACATTATTTGGCGGGAAATCTAATTCAGCGGTTTATATCTGCATATTCGTATGCATGTACATATATATGTGTGTATTAACTTGTACATTAGGGTGGATCACCCTTTCTTAGTTTGGTTTAGTCTACAGGCCTAAACATAAAGAATATAAATACATGCAGGTAGCTATATAACTAACTATTCGTTTAAGTGCCACCCAAAACGTGTTTTTGCGAAAAATTATCAAGCTGCATTCAGCTTAGCTGTTTAACAGACCTTTGTTTGACGAAGTTCATTTAACAGCACCATTGTTTGAACAGCAAGCCATTTAAACATTAACAAAATCGATAGAAGTTTATTATGATGCATTTTTGCTTAAGTTTATTATGGCGTACGCTTAAAACTTGAATGCAGCCTTACTGTGCTGTAATTAATTTCAAAGTCCATTGGTTTTCTCCAAATGGAAAAACATACATAGATATATAAAAAAAAATCTTCGGGTAGCCTCCTTAATAGCAAAATTGGTAAAAAAACTCAAGTGCGTGTAGTCCCTACGCGCGGAGGAAGTGAAACTTAATAGAGCAAATTCCAGAGAGAAAGAAATGTGCGATATACATAAACATGTACATATTTTCTAATATACACAATCAGTTGATTGAAATATTTATCAAAATGTCAGACGAAAGATGTTTAAGAAGATTTTAGGTTAGGCTAGGTTACGGTGGCTGCCCCCAGGCAGGGGACACACTTGGCCGCGAGCCGCTTACGAAATTTCGAATGCGGCTAATTTCGATGCCTGAGAGCTCTTAGTCTCGCAAAGGCTGGACAGTCTAGTAGAAAATGCTGAGATGATTCCACCTCATCTTCCCCTTGGCAGCTGATACAAACGGGGATCATTTGAGATTCCTAGTCTTACCGCGGGAATACCCAACGCACAATGGCCTATCAGAACCCCCACCACTAGCAAGAGCTGAGGCTTTACAAGCTTAAGGCGATCCTTTGACCGCCCCCGGCCCACCCCAGGCCAGAAGGATCTGGCAATTGTGCATGTTCTTGTGCTAGTCCAGCGCTCGCTAAGCTTACACGAGGCCCAACCGTGTAAGAGTGTACCGCAGGAGGTCAGAGGCGTCCCTAGTTGCTCCTTATCTTGTGAAAACATGTTAAGGGTGCCTTTTCTTGCCAGCTCATCAGCCACGCAGTTTCACGCGATGTCACTGTGACCGGCACCCAAACTAGCCTCGTTAAGAAGTACTCCGACGCGATTGATAGAGAGGTCAGACTTTCCCTTACCGATTTCGAGCGCACCATCAAAGCGTTTAGGGCCGTGATGGCGCTCCCTAACTGACGTCACACTCTTTAGCAGTGGCTCTACCGCTTCCTTGATGGCAGTTATTTCCGCCTGAAAAACACTGCAGAAGTCCGAAAGCCTGAACATAGTTTTGATGGAGAGTTCCCGGCAGAAGACACCTATACCAACCCTTAAGAAGGTTTTACTTTTGAAAACTTTTCTGATTGGGGTTGCAACTTAGCTTGATATGTTGATATATTGCTGGATCCCAGGCAAACAAAGCTCTGAAAGTATTCAACGCGGTTCGCGAATTGCTTAGTTACATCGCCAATCAAGAAGAAAAAAAAGAAGGTAGACAAAGCCTTTCACTACTTCCAAGTTATAACTGCCAGCAGTGACGTGTGTCCCAAAACGCGACGACTCTTTATCAAATTAAAACTTATGAAGACTAATTCTACTTTTTAGTTCATTTATAAAAAAGTGGTGTATTAAAAAGTTGTTTATTTGATTTTTTGGACTCCATTTAGCCCTTAAGAAAATCCTTAACATTTATAACACTCAAGATGGCACTATGCCAAACAAAATTTGGCAAGGGATTACCCAAATTCGCAGTAAAATCATTTCGTCGGAAGCATCAATTAACACCAAAAAGTAAACTTCTAATGCCCAGTTTCACCAATCAATTTTAAAATTTATCAGATTGTTCAAATTAAAAAAAAAGCAAAATTTCCTAAGAAAATTGTGTGATTTTAAATTTTACCCCTGTTATAAATTTAAAACTGTAAATCCAAATTAAGTAAATAAATAAATATTTTGCGCGTGAATTTTTCTTAAAAGTTTGGTCGAGTTTTTTCTCCTCCATCTGGATGTTGCTAATAAGTCGGATTTTACTTGGTCCAGGAATCGAACCTGGTTTCTGCCGTGTGGAAGTATGCATCTCTAATTACGTGTGACACATTTATTCGAAGTCTATGGCACTCATATCAAAACGAAACTTAGATAGTCACCAATTGGGCGTTGATTTCGCAGCCTACTTCTCAAGACAGCATGAAATATGAGCCCAAAAATTACCCACACCACTACCATGCGAATAACCATTTGAGCTATGAAAATGCTTTAATTCCAATTCCAAGATTTTACGTCTATATATTTATGGATGATAATATTTTTACAACATTTTCATACAGATGCATAATTATAAATAATACAAATAATTTCATAAAGAAATTCAATAAAGACAGCCATTAACATTTCTCAAAGTCCAACTATCATAAAACCAACAATCATCAATTTCGTAAGAAAAAAACCAATCACTGTGCATCAAAGCAACAATAAAGAAGACAT
>JAPVRG010177568.1:0-19122 GCA_029783565.1 Rhagoletis cerasi | reverse complement strand
ATCAATTTTTTTTTTATTTACTTTTATACTTAAGAAAATAATAACTAAAAGGAGTATTCAAGTAATAACTTAAACAAATAATAAGTAAGAAAAGTTTGTGATAATTAATGTCAAATTAACGCAGAATGTATATGTATTTCTGATCGTCTAGCCAAAAAAAAAAAAAATAAAAAGGATGCTGAAAATTTGAAAGTAAAACGAAAGAATAGGAATTGCGAACGAAAACCAAAATTACTTTTCACTTGTACATCAGTGGATAAGTACCGTCACCTTGTTTACACTTTTGGCTTTATAGGGTCCTTCAGACGGCATAAATATTTGCCAAAGATCTGCGTTAAATGTTGTTTCAATTATGATCATTACGAATGGACTTAAATTAAACTACTTTCAAAAAAAATATTTTTGTGATGAGATTGTAAGGTAAAATTGTTTGGATTATTTTTTAAGAAATCTTGCTCCATTGAATGTAATTTAATGAACATCAGAAGAGGGTGTCTATACCTAACCAAAACTATAATTAACTCATTTTTTTCCAGAAGTGAACTTACGCCACTTTCATTTATAGCAGCTAATATATCTATATATTTAATTTATTTGCCTTTCTAACAGAATGCGAGAAAGAGAGTAAATTTTCATCACTCCATAGACTTAAAACATATTTAAGAAGCACAATGTCACAAGGACGATTGAACGGGTTAGCACTTCTTTATTTGTATAGGGAACTCACTGCTGCAGTGGAAAAAATTATAGACAAACTTTCTGAAACATCGAGGAAAATGAGCAAAAAAAGGTTAATAATTTCTTGAAATTAATTAATTTATTTTTATTAAAATTCTTTTTTCACATTTTTTTTATTACTTTTGAAGGATGACTACATCTTGTGTTTATAGAACTTTTCATTAAACAAGTAATTTTTAAGCAAACACACAACCGACTTCAATTCTCATAAAAGAATTTAGGAGTAGATACCGTTAATTTCTTAAAAATGTTTGAATTCTTTTTTAATTGTATGTAAATAAAGTGAAATTGAGTAACTTCAAAAAGTGTACATATATTTTTATTTATTACAGACTGCACATACAACTTGCATAAATGTATTTTAAAAAGCGTATTTTCTGAAGCGAATTTTCAGTATTTTCTGCTGATATATCTTTAGAAGTACAAACCCCACCCCAAAATATATTCCTGGTTGCGCGCCTGATAGTTGATTACCATTGGCCACAGTGCCTGCCCAATACTTTTTGGTCCAATAAATATTTTTTTTTATATAAATACATACATGCAAACATACTGGTGTCCCCTCTCACTGAGTTATTCACTGAACAAGAACATATTTTGTATCCCGATGATAAAGTTCCTAGCACTGAAATCCCCTGATACTGTCAGTTTCCCTAATGACTGCCAAAAGTACTTATCTTAGTTGACGATTTACTTCTAGTTACTTATGGGATGGGATGCAGGCGAATTGAAGTGTATTAGACTTTGTCTGACCAATGCTGTACAGTCACAACGTTTTATCATAATAATCAAAACAAAGATATTCCTTCCGTCTCTATGGACAGACCAATCCGGTACATATGAGAACGCAGACGATTATATCTGGTTAAATACCCAGCGAGCAATCCCATGTCAACTGATTAGAATATTAATTAGAACATTAATAACCTTTCTGGTGAAAAGATAACCAACGAACCGGGGCGGCCTAAATCCCCCTACCAAATTCCAACACTATCTGCGTTCTAAGTTCAACCAAATTTCCCAATTTCATGTACTTGCAATCATATATATTTTATTTTCATTAATTTTTTCGAAACATTTATAAACGTTGGTATTGTTTCCCAGGACTTGAACCATCTAAAAAAGAAATATTTATTTGGTATTGTAATCGAGTTGTGCTTAAGTTTTAAGCATCGAAGCTTTGCACATTTTTATGCCATGGCCGTTCCAAAATACGTTCAAAAGCTATTCACAGAAGTATGAGGACATTGCCTGTTAATGAGTTCGAATTACTTCTTAGTCCCTGTACTTTTTATATAGAACCGATTAGGCCTAGGGGTTTCCTAAGAAAGCGCTGATGTAATATGACGTTCGACATATAGCAGTGGATAACGTCACTGAAACGTGGTCTGTGGAAACCCATTGTGTTGGTTCCCTAGAGAGCGTTTGTTCGTAAGCAGAACGTCTTCAACACCCACCGCTAGCGACATGTTACGGCCGTCGTATTGCGGCAGTGCTTTGTTAGGCGACCCTAGGCTTTACGCTTTGTGTTTCCACTGCGATTGTTAGAAAACCTTTTGACACACGAAAGCCCACGAAAAGTGTAGAGTTCCTCGTTAATGAAATTTTTTACTTTCACATCACAGTAAATACGGCATTGGGTTATGATACATGAGAAATAGTCTGAAAAAACATTTAAAATTTAGGAAAATATATTTGTTATATTCCATCTGACAGAGCCGAAACTACCACGGGGCAAACAGAGCAATTCCCCGTGTCCCTTTTTGGATTCCCTGCTCTGCTTTTGTTTGGGGTCTACCAAGATGTTCCAAACATTGGAAAAGGAGACACATTTTATTATGTGATCCTGCTTATTCTGCAAGAATATTTATATTCATATTATGAGTAATTAACTTGGTAAACAAGCAGTCGCATTTTGAAAAAACTATCTTCGGTTCTCTTTTGATTAGCTGCGAGGTTCACATAACCGATAGTTTTACATCGTCATGGCAAAAATACACTCGGAGGTTTGTCGTTGCCTGCCGAGGGGCGACCGCTGTTAAGAAAAAACCTTTTTTTCTAAAATTTTTTTTGCGATGTTGCTCGGGCCAGAGCTTGAACCTAAGCCTCACGGAGCGGTAAATTTCCTGCTATCTAAACTATTCTCCATCAAGCTGTCACCGATAATCTCAAACTAAAATCTTTCATAACTATTAAATTTTAGTGATGAAATACGACTTCATCTCTTTCATGTGAGTAAACGCATTTGCGCAACTCATTTATTTTGTTAAATACTTAAAGACGCTAATATTTCAAAAATTCACAAACACACAGCTACAGACTAAACTGCAAGCATTTATCAAAGAGGTTTCCCTATGAAAGAGCGCCAGAATGCGGCACATAAATTCCAACTCTTCCACAGGATGCAGTCGTATAAAACAGGATATGAATGAATGAATTCGGTAAATAAAATTTGTATGCATAACATTTGGTATAAATTTAAATTAAGACCGAACGAGGAATATCTTTTCATAGCAGCATTTATTACTGCAGTGCATTAATTTTATATGATTCTTCGCTCCTTTCGGCAACGGGGCACGGCGCGGCGAGCTGGCTGGAAGCCATTGCTGGCAGCGCATTTTGAAGGAATCCCAACGTGTGTCCCTCATTTCCGTTGGCATTTTTCATGTGCTTATCTCACGAGTTGGTTGCATGTATAAGAAAAATGTTGTTTCATTTTATGCGAAAAAAATAAGTTCTAAAAGCTGAAGCAGTTAGTCCACTTTTAGCCGACGACACGCGAATTATAAGTAAGTAAAACGTGAGTAAAGAATAACCGCCGTGTATGCATAAGAGTGCGAGTGTGTGTGTGTACAGTTACAATGATTGCTGGTATGCAAAAAGGTGAAATCCAAAAATAAGCTACTGAAAAAACAGCGTTCATGTCGCCCTAATGTATGCAACACATTCCTTCTGCATAGTTTTTTTTTTAACGTTCGCTACTTTTCGAGCAGGGGCAGCAGCATTAAGTTGGAAAGTAACGGGTACTACGTACGACTACAGTTTGTTATAACAGGAAAATTAGAGCAAAACACGGGGGTAAGACTGAAAATAAAAATGCGAAAAATTTAACAAAAAAAACTACAAAAATGAGCAAAAGGATACTAACAAAAAAGATTGGGGCTCGCGGAGGGGAGTGAAGAAGAACAAGAAGCGTGGACTCCTCCTCTGCTTAGATGATAAATGGCCCACACGTTGACATATCATACTCGTAGCTGTTGTTTTTAGTGTGTTTTTGCATAGCAGTGTTAGTGATATTTCAAGCACGTCTTTCATGCTGCCATTCACAGAGATTTCGTTGCGCTGCAAAGCTTCCTAACTCCCGTTAGTAGTTCGCGCAGTTGATGGCGCAGAATTATGTAAGCTGAGCGGGGGACTTCATTTTTGTAGAAGGTAAGTACGGAGGTAAGAAAAAATTAAGACCTACAGAAAGAGAGAGGGAGATAGAGAGGGAGAAGGGGAGGCAACGTCCGCTTAGTTAACCTTTGGCAAGTACGTGTAAGCACGGTTGCCACTTAACAAAATTTATTAGTACCAAGATTTCAACAAAAAAGTACCATTTTCGATTAAAAAGTACCATTTTTATATTTTTTTATTTTAGTAAAAACCTGTTAAATTTTTGCGTATTTTCATTTTATTTGGTTTAAACTAACAAAAAAAAATGTCCTGTCTCTTTTTTATACAATCTCTCAAAAAAAGTCCAATTTAATCTTATAATTTCGAAGTTTGTCATTATTACTGTGAAAGGAACAAAAAAAAAATTAAATTTTCAACACCACAAAATAATTTGTATTAAAGGTATCGCACCTTTAATAATAAACTGCTGGTATGCTATGTGTTTGGTACCTCATTAACATTTTGTTTAAAGTTTTAAGATCTCCTTTATGAATAAAAAAAAAAATTTTTTATTGGATTAAAAAAAGTATAATTTTATGAAGAATGGTATCAAAGTAGCATCGATGAAAAAATGTACCACTTTTGGTACAAAAGTACCAAGTGTGGCAACCGTTCGTGTAAGCACATGTACATATGTATATATGTATGTATAAGCAGGAAAGAAAACCCTTCATTTCTGCACACACCAAATACTAAATCCACACACCGCTTTGACTTTACTTTTGCCGCCCACAACTGTGTAGTTCGCCCTGAAGTGTTTCACTTTTTCCTTTTAACCTTTTCCTATGTTCCCCTCCCTCCCCACATCCTGGCTTTAGCCTTTGCCGCACATCAAATAAAAGCCGCGCTTGGATTTTTTTCTGTTAAACGTTCTTGCGTAGCAAAATGCCAACATTTCCGGAAAGGCTTGCTTGCTCAGCTTACATGCCGAGTGGCTGAATGACGACGGAAATACGCGGACACAACACATCAAAAAATACAAAAACTTTACAAAAAAAAAAAATTCTGCCTTCAATGCTTTTACGCTGTTTTCATGTTTGTCATATCCTGCATTTTTGCTTTCAACTTGCTACATTCTTTTACATGTTTTTTTGACCATTTCACTGACAAGATAAAGCCGCATGAAATTATATGGCAAGCAGAAATAACTGTTGCAGTAAACGTGCCGCATGATAGGCGATATTACACTAACACAAACAAATGTAGAGGAAGTAAACTCGTGGTGCGTTCCACTGCAAAACGCTATGAAAGACGTTGTTTTGTAAAACTGTTCTCAAACTCATCTAATATTTTAGACAAATACTGAATGGGGTGCACATTTCGAGAGATGTGTGACATAAGGAACCATAATAGTATTTGAAGTTAGCGAATGAAAATGGAGTTGGTGTTTCTAAGTGGAAAGCAGCTCCGATCGTATGGGTCACAGGTAGCATTTTGCTCGAAAGAAGATCGGTCAATATTTTTGAACATGAAAATTCAAAATTTAAGTGCAACTAAGCATAAAGTAATCGTCACTTTAACTTTCCACAAATAGAGTGTCTAGAAGTATGCGACATTAGATTTTCATCCCTATTTAAAACATATTTGCTATTCCCAATAGATCAAATTTTCTGTCATCCTTCAGTCATATCTTTGCTTTCTCTCCGACAAAAACAGCGCAAGCCGATAGATCAGATTCAATCAAATTATGAGAATCTTAAGTTTTTCTGTTTATAAAGTTTTAAATTTTTTACATATATATATACTTATGTACATGTTACAAGCAAATGTTAAACAATTTCATTTCCTTTTCTATTAGGCATTGCTAGTGAGTAAGCAGGTATTTAAGTCCTTAAAAAACAACCAGCGTTCGAGACAAAGTGAGAACTTATGATCTTCGAATCACTTTACAACGGAACATTGCGTCGGCAATGGACGGAAATCTGACTCTCTATAGTGGCTGCATTACCTTCGAGGAAGTTTAAGTGCTTCTTTGCCTATACAAATCTTTTAGAGGTAAAACAAGATGGGAAGGCCTCAACCTTCAGGTGCTTAGAGGCGTAACCCTAGGTCTTTCCACTGAAGTGACACACTATCTTGGGGTAACTCAAGATGGGAAGGTGACGTGGAAAACTCATGCCGTGCTGCAAGTAAATCGAACGCGGATAGTGCCGGAGAACCTTTAGTAATACTTGGGGTCTGAGACTGTTTATGGTAGATTGCGTATAATTAAGGGTGATTGACTCGGTTTTTCCAAACCGGGGTTTTACAAACGTTTTGAAATCCTGATATTTCGAAAATCGAATAAACCAGAATTTTGTTATCGAATAAACCGGGGTTTTTATTTTAAAATTTTGCTATTACACGAAGATTCTTTTTTGATGCTTACATTCATAAATGTTTTTCAAATGGGAGAAAATCGATAGCGCAATTCACCTAAACGCGTAAATGCCTCATAACCACGTGAACCTCGTAAATTTACTTAATTTTGTATAAAAATGCGGGTTATTTACGAGGTTTACGCGGTTACGAGGCATTTACGCGTTTAGATGTAGACCCTGAATGTTCTTTGGAATTAATGAAGGGAAATTACGTTTGGCTGCATTCAAGTTTAAACCGTAAGTTTTAATAAACTTAAGCAAGATTCAGCTTTAAATATGAAAGATGAGGAGCTTTGTAGGCTAACACCCAAATTCATAAAAAATAAAGAAGACTTTAACTGCTTTATAAGTCGAAAATTTGTATGAAAATGTCACTTTATAGAGCTCTTTAAATCTATTTTATTTTTTATTAAAAATATCTGCAGATTTATCATAAAAAACTTCGATTCTTTTGTTTGTTTAATACGATGTTGATACCGCAGTAAAAAGCTCTGTTAAACAGCAGATGCAGACACTTAAGCGAACAGGTACCGACATATAAGAAATGTATCTTAATTTTACAATATCTGATTATAGTGGGAAGCTCAGTCCTTTTGATTAAAGATTTAATTAGAATTTGAAAAGGGGGACCGTTTTCCTTAAAATTTCTTGTTTTAGAGTAAACCGGTTTTGGAAAAAAGTCGAATAATCGAACACCCTAGTAGAAATACATACATACATATGTACGTAGCCCAAGTGAGATCGATTGTTAAGTATGTTGCTGTAGTATTATGACCTAGAACCACGTTCGAATCCGCAGTTTCTATTTTAAACCGGCTGCAAAGGAAGTCTTTGCATAAGAATTACGGGCGCCAAAGGAATATCAGGAGCGGCTCTTAATGCTTTGTCGGATTTTCAGTGCAGACTATGTCTACTGCGTTCTTTTATATTCTTAAGAAGGTTGTCAGAACACTAGCCTTTGTTTTTAACCCCAAATGGCAAACTGATACCTGGAGTCTTTCTTGGAAGAAATCACCTCGTTAACCTTCTTTCAAGGAAGCAATACAGAGATTCAGACCGAAAACTAAGTAAAAACTTCCTACACGAACGGCTCTTCGAAAGAAAATGGACAGGAGATCGCGGGCATCTAGAGAGTAACTTCTGATGCTTTTCTGATTTAGGTACGCGTTTTAAACCGTAAGTCTTTGCTTTACTTAAGGTAGCAAAATGGATAGTTAGCGAAATTTGGTGCGGATGTAAAATCAAGGTCTGCAGTAAATGCCAAGCTGCTCTAAGGGTCTTCGAAACTCTTCATGCCACTTCAAGAATCGTTCATGAATATAAGTTGAGGCTGAACTCCGTTGTAAAGTGGAACAATCTTGAACTAATGTAGGTGCCGGCACTCTGTGGTGTTCAAAGCAACAAACTGGCTGATGCATTGGCGATTTTAGGTTTTTTAAGGCATCTTATTCGACCGGGACTGATCTCCTACTGAAAAGTGAAAAACAAAAAAGTGCTTTCCGTTCACATCCTGGTTGGAGAATAAGGATGATACAAATGATTTTATTTGTAGCTGGCTAGCTGTCGACAGGCCGAGATGGTATATTTTGGTATTGAAAACGGACTAGTTACATTTTCTTCCTATCGAAAAAATACTAAGATTTAGAAAAGCGTCTGATAAGTTTGCTGAGGAGTAAGAATTTCCCACTCCCATTTTGTTTTTACCTTTACTTTTAGACCTTTCCCAGGCCTTGAGTACAATGAAGAACTATGCCACAATGCTAGGAAACTCGGGCTTTCGGTTTACCAAAATTTCATATCATACCATTCCTTCCCTCTTTCTTAATTAGGAGGGCAAAGAGGAGTTCTTAGGGTGACACCTATGGGGACCAGTTTTAGACATTTTCACTAATCGAGCCATAAACGAACCGGGGAGCTCAGAAAAGACGCCAAAGTAACCTTCCATACAACAAGTAGATTGAAGTGGTTATTAAATAAAAAAATGCTCTTGGGAAAATCGAAACATTTAACTATTGCTCTTTAAAAATCGTTTGGTTCTTCTCCCAGCTTTTGTTTCCCATCAAAATTTGCTTGTAAATACAATTAAAAAAAAACGTTTAACTAAGTGAAAACTAAACTTCGGACATGAAAAGTGATTAATCACATTCTAAATCAGTTTTCTAAGCCTAAAGATTGACTGCAACAATATACGAACATTGCTGAACAAGCATGCACACTTGCAAACATACATCTTTTTTCGACAAATGCATCACCAGCAAGAGGCATCAGGGAGCAGCAGACTTATGTAAGCTCTGAAGAAACAGAATAGACTATCACTTTTGTACAAACAAAATGACAGGGCCATCTTCAAAATGGACAGACATTTGTCAGAGGGGAGTTGGCAGCTACGACGACTTGTTTGCCTGCGAGCTTTTGGTAATTTACACTGGCAACTGGAAATAATAGAAAATTTCACAATTAGTCAAAGATTGCTGAGCTCAAGCTCGAACTACCACATAGAGGGAGAGAGGCCGGTGTGCTTGAGCAGTTTTTTGAATGATTCCCCGTAGACTTGGCAACAGCCATTTATTATATTTTTAGTTTAATTTTTTACTTTTGCTCAAAAAGTTGAACACCATCGTCATTTGCTTAAACAGAAATTATAATTGGCAAACGAGCTAAGATCTGCTTCTCTTTGAGCAATTTCTATACATTTATGCCTATGTATGTATATCTAAGAATGCATAGGTATATGTATGAACATATGTATGTTTTCAGAGAATGTTACACTGGGGAAGCGAAATGGACTTGGATGTATCTTCTTTCAAGATTTTTTTTTTTTTCATGAAGTAGAAAATGAAGCGTCGCGCATCATAAATCAAAGTGTCAGAAAATTTAAACGTAGAAATCCACATTATTAACTGGCCGGCAGCAAGGTGGGGGCGTCACTGTTGGCTAGTGTGAATTGCAAGCTGACAGCCTCGGTGGGGTGGCCACGTCAACGTCAACTTGCGTGTACGTGCGACACAGAGCTTCGCTTGCTCGCGGGAGTCGCAGCGGCGTGGAGTCCTTTAACTAGTAGCCGGCGAGTGTAGTATTTAGTAGTACACTGCGAGCAATCGTTAAGTACATAGTTACGTGCAAGATTATGTATGTACGTGTGTGCTTGTAAGACGAGTTGAGTAAAGTACGTGGTTGCATGTGTCCTTCCACCGCCTAATGATGGCATTAGTGCAGCTGACTCTCTCAACACTTTGTACGTGCAAATGGAAGTTATGAAGTCAGCGGGCGCTGATGCGGCTAGGAGAGCAGGTTTAATGAGGGCAGATAATATATGTTCAGCAGTAGCTTTGAAAAGCAACAACGACATAGCTTTTCTGGAATTTTGTAGTGCAGAAAACATGAAAGCAGTGAAAAAACTGAGGTGATAGCCAAAGCAAAGCTTGACGTTTTTTTTTTCTAAATAAAGCCTTTGAAGAATATTGCAAAGGTGTGCGAGATCATTTTATCTATCTTGTGTTGATGTTTTTATTAGCATCATATGGAGTTCGACGTTCAGCTCGAATTTTCTTGAATTTATTCTTCCTGGATTAAATTAAAAAAAAAAAAAACCTCGCGGATTTATTTTCTCGAAAAATTGATCGTTTCAATCCGGGGTTCTATTCGGACCAGCGTTCTTCCAGGTATGTGTTTATTATAATAATAATAATAGATTGGCGCTTACACATATGTTAGTGTTTGGCCGAGCGTCTCACAAAGGGGAGGGACCTACAGTTTTACGCCGACTCCGAACGGCGATTATATTTTTATGAGAAGCTTTTTCATGGCAGAAGTACCCTCGGAGGTTTGCCATTGCCTGCCGAGGGGCGACCGCTGTTAAGAAAAAACCTTTTTTCTAATTTTTTTTTTTCGATGTTGCTTTGACCAGGGCTTGAACCCAGGCCTGCGGAATGGAAGCGCGCACTGCTTACCACTACACCACAGCGGCCATATGATAGAACGTCGCCATGTAGAATGTGTTTATTACATGGTTCGCATAATCGACCAAAAGTTTAGTAGCTACGACCAGTTATTCCTTTTTCACCTGTTATTGTGACACTGGATTTCGCTGATGTTTGGTTTCACCAAGATGGCCACTCAGATCAGTGAATTGACTGCTTAGATCATTTTATATGCGACTTTTATACCTTTCTCTTATATAGTTTCTTATACTCCAAAGTGAAAAGTGGATAAGCAGGCCATGAAGCTGCAAAAAAGTAATTCATTAGCCATTTGAGAAGTACAAAAGCACATCCAAAGTTTCATACTTTTAGGCACACAATTCACTGACTTAGCAACTAAACTAATGCGCTATTTGATAAGAGAATTCACAATAGGCCTCAGCGTTGTATTTGACAAGGTGATTATGATTGAAGTAATGAATAACTTAACTAACTTTTTTTATTTTCTTTCTTCAGCTTGCAAACATTTCAATTTGAATTTATTGTGCATTTTAGTATTCGTACCGCTGTGCGCAGATTCACCAATTTTACAAAAGACAACATTTATTTTCATGAGCAAGTGTGTATGTGTGTTTTATTACTATTTATGCTAATAACATTGCTACTGCAGTCTAATCTGTGTGATGTAAAAAGTTCGTTTCAATATCCCGCTGCTTCCTAGTAGGTAACATTCAAAATTATGCTTGAGCTGCAATGTTCGCAACGTTGGCGTTCAAAAGTCACTGCTCTACGCCTAAAAGTAGGCTTGCGTGTGTGCGGGCGTTTGCAGGACATCTTCTTTAGCAGGACAATATACTTTTGCTTTTATGGTTATTATGTTTGCCCTTGCTTCGGAAATATATTTTTTTTTGGCAAATTTTACTCATACTTCATTGTAGTCACAGGCTGGCTGGCTGGCTGGCTGACTTGGTTTGCTTTTGTGCCCTTAGAGTTTATGAATATATTCGCAATCTTGTCTATTCAGAGCGATTTCGTGTCATTCAGTCATGCAGAGAAATGTACTGGCGCTGTCTTTCAGTGCTGTCATCAGTGTTTATTCTAACCTTCAGTGATGCCTATTCAGCGACATTGTCATCCTGCTACTTAACTAGTTCATTTTTTATTTTGTCGTTAGTTTTTACAAGCTCAAAGCGCTTCTAACCCCCCTTGGTCTTGTTTCCTCTTGCCACAGTTCGCTTGTTCCTATCCCGCGACGTTGTAGGCTATTTTGGTAATTGAGATTGGTGTTTTCCGGCATATTTACTACGTTGGCTGCGTCCTTGCCTCGACTTTGTTCCTCTCAGACTTCTTAGAGGATTTGCATATGTATGTTTCCTTCGCTGGCGATTCCACCATTTTTGCCCGTCGCCATTTCGTTACAATGTTATTGCTGGGTGGCCATACATATGTACATACAAAGCGGCCAAATGGATTTTCAACTGCTAAGCTCTTTGGTTCCATTGTTCAGTTAGCACAATTTTCTTTGGAGTACATTGTCAGCACTCTTTTCTATGGCCTCTTTGTAACGCTGTGTGGTGTACACATTCTTAGCTTCACTTGTCACATATTTTGTGCACTCAAGTGTTAAAATACGAGTATGTACTATGTACTGTATATTTGAAGTTTTTGCAGAGATTTCGAAAACAACATTAACACATACGCTTGTATTGTAAGTCGACCACTTAGCGTCAAATCGAGCAATACGTTTGAAGAATTCAATTACTTTAATGAGATGGCCGTTAGACAGCTTTCTGGTAGGCGGAGATGTGCTGGGTTGCGGAGTTGCGGAGCACGTTAAAATCAATGTGAAATAAATCGCATTGGAAATGAATATGCAGATGAACAATAGACCGAAGTGGTTCACATTATTTGTTTAAGTAAATATGTATGTAAGCGAATCGAGTAAATGGTGAGCCTTAATGAATTGAAGTTGCTTGTGGTTGGAATTAATTTGTAAATGCAATACACTTATACTTAAATAGCCAAGAGAGGGATATTCATTTCAAAAACATGTGTATGTATGTACAAGTATGTATATTACGTGCAGTTTTCGGAAGATTTGAAAGAATAAATTAAAGCGCATATCTTTGGAATTATTTGCATATTATTTTGAGGTATTTTTTTTGTGTTTTGGAGCCTTTTCGGGACCCTTTCGGGACCTTTCTCGATTCTTCGTGGTTTGCTTTTTGAGATTTTTCTGGAAATTTTAAGACTTTTTTGAGACTTTTCCAGATTCTTTTTAGAAACTCCTTTTTTATTTATCTTGGGTATTTTCTCAACATTTCGAGATGTTTTAAATAATTTTCGAAAAATGTATTTACGAAAGCACTAATGTCCCTAAAAATATGCCAAATTAAAATTGTGTGGAAACAGCGCTCGAACCCAGACAGTCGTCACCTGTAAATGCATATTTCGGCTTATATCAAACGTGAACATACTCGACCAAAAAAGGGCAATCGAATTCGTGCGAAATACGAAAATTATTAGAAAAATGTACAGCCATTGGGATAGAATTCAGCTAAATAGAGATTCCATTTCGCTCTTCACGACTGTCACGATGCGAGTCCAGGACTGTTAATTCCTTTCAATTAGGTAGTTTTTTTCCGGAAATTGTGAATATCCGAGTGATTCGGGTATTCGAATATCTGATTACCGAATAACCGGATAAAGAAATGAACGGATATTAACCGGATATGGGGATATCCGGATATCCGGATTTTCGAATCTTAAATAACAATAAAATGACAATTGTTTTTGTATTAATGAATAGTTATATTTTTTATTTCCAGTTTTTTTGAGAACAATTTTACGAACCCGTTTAAATGCTGTATAACTAAATGAACATATTTTACCTGGATATCCGGATTTTATCTGTAAACACGAATATCCGAACGGATATCCGAACATACGGATAGTCCCAGCCCTAATAAGTGGTTCATGCACATATATGTATATTTGTCAATGCGATGAACTTTCAATCGCTTCGAATTCAAACTATTTAGGTGCCTTCTTGTGGTATTAGAGCCTTTCCCTTCTAATCTTCAATTTCTCGTAAACCAGGTCCAAACTGAGTTGGGTTGCTTCCAGATAAGCTTTGAGAAAATTGCTTCAGTCACCTAACAAGTAATCGAACCTTTTAAAAAAATATTTCTATTTTTTTTTTGAGATTTGTCAACCTAATAATCTGTTTGCAGCTCCCACGAAAAACAATAAATTCATATAAAATCACGCACAAGAAATGGAAAAGAAATTTTCTTCTATCAAAGTTTCTTAAATCGGCTTGCAGCTTTTAAGGAAAAAATGCTCGGATATTTATTTCTTCAAGAAAATGTACAGCAAAAGCAAATTACTCTTTTCAAGTAAAAGAAATAATGAAACTACTCCAAGTTGATATTGTAAACTCTCTTTAATTCGACAAGATCGCTTGTAAAACGCATATTTAAAAGAGGTAGCTCCGGTGAGCATTAGCATTCTTCTCAATTCTACTCTTGTACATACATACATATGTACGTGGCTCATAGTTCGTTGGTCAGAAGAGTGTTCAAGCAATATTTTGCTAAGTGCAGTTCCTTTTGTAAGAGCAAAAATAACAGTCCATAGCTGATTTTGAAACAACTGGTGGTTGAAAATGTGTTTCATACAAATACATGAATTATAAAATGAATACATCTTAGTAGAAACACTTTTTGTTTATCTCAGTCAGTTTTCAGCCATAAAAAGCGCTATAAAAAATTATTCTTCAAATTTTAAAGAACGACTCTTTTTATAGCTTACAGAATACTTGCGCACTGAAGAAGTGAGCTCGTTTAATACGATTTACGCAAATTTCGAATTTTACACCCATATTCATATTTCATCATAATGCCAGACAGTTTATTTGCTTTTTAATGGAGACGAAGCAGCGAGCATCTCACACCAAAATAATTTTAAGCATAGGCTACCACTTTACCTCTCCATGTCCTTTGCATACTTGCTTTTTGATGTGCTCGTGCTGCTGCTGCTGCTGCTGCTGGTGCTGGAGTTGGCATGTTTATCTTTTGCTAAGCCGAAACACAATGAAATTGCAAATAATATCGAAGCATAAAATCAAAAAGATTAGCATGTTTATTGCCTACACTTAGCCAGCAGAAGAAAGCACAGACGAAAACGAGCGTTTATTTAAGCATGATTAGGGTGTATTCGTGTGAGCGGGCGGGCGGGTGTTCGGTCGTGCTTGAGTCTGCTGAACGGAAAAACGCTCACATGTCCGGCATATTGAAGATTTTTGTTTATAAATGAATGGTAAATTTATGCATAAATGAGTATGTGTGAGTTAGCTTCTAATGGCAGCAGTGGCAGCAGAAGCAGCAAAAGTGGTTAAATGTAATCGAATATATTTATATAAATAGAATTGTTTATGGGTGAACGGAATGAGTGTAATGCGGGCATCAAAGGACGCAGGACAATAAACACAATGAGCACAAGAGCCAAATATTGTATTAAATTTATGCGCATATGTGTAAGTATGTAGGTGCATATGTAGAGCAGAGTAGAGAAAATTCGAATTGTTGATTGAGTTGTTGCCGAGACACTGCGGAGGCAAATACTTTGCTTTGGAATTTATAAATTGCATTTGGGCTTTAACTTTGTGCGCCTTTTATAGCCCCTATGCTGCCTTTGAATCGCTTTGGCCATAATTGCGAATTTAGAGAAATTTACATTTTTATGACTGACCCCAAACGAGAGCGACCCGACTAAGTAGCCACTTTGTATGGCGAAACAGTTAAAACAAAAAATGGCATCAAAAATGAAAATATGGTCCCTTTGCATTGGGGCATGATTTCGTGTTAGTATTGTGTTTTGCGCTCAAGCGGAATCACTAATGTACACATATACATACATATGTATACATATACAAGTACAATAACAAATATGTACAAAGAAAAGAATGTAAGAATCCAACACATGAAAAGAAGAAAGAAATCACAAAAATGAAATCACCAAAAAATCAGCGGAAACAAAAATTTATGCTGATGAAATTTCGCTTTTTGCCTTTTTATAGCTCAAACTTTTTATGTGAGTGTGTAACTACATATGTATGCATGCATATAAGTATGTATATACATATGCTATGCCGCTTTGCATTCTCGACTTGTATTATGACTGAATTTATTGCAACTCGGGGACGCTCGTTGAATAGCAACACAAAAGGCAAAACAGCATCATTTCTATGAGCACAAAAGTGAACTCGTCACTTACACATGCAAACATATTCAGCCACATGTATTGTTTATTACAATATTAAATACCCAAAGGAACAGTGAACTCGTTTGGGAAGAAAATTTTCCTCACTGTACTCGTATACCTTTTACTTCGCATTAGAGAAAGCCTTTCTGCAGCTATCAAACAATGGGGAGCGCGGTTGATCGGTACTTTCGGGCTCTGTTCTACCAGACGTATACGTGATACATGAGGAAGTGTTGTTGCAATAGGCAACGTTCCCAATAAGGTGAAGTCAACATTGGAAATTTGTTGCTACTCGCAAATAAAAGAGCCTCTTATGAAAAAAAAGAAATGCATAAATACGTTTGTACATAAGGGTGCATCACTCTCCATACAAAGAAATATCGGTACTGTTTTTCTATTGGAATTATAAAATCTATTCTAATTTAATAATTGCACCAAAATATTTCGGAAAAATATCAAGATTTATTAGAAAATACAAACCTCCAAAAAACGATTTTTTTATAAATAAAGTTATAGCTTTATTAATAAAAAATAAAATAGCTTTAAACAAGGTTTATAAGTTGAAAAATGTATGAAAACATCAATTTATAAAGCTTTTTACAGAATAAGACCATTCGTTTTTAAATTTTTTTTTTCCAAAAAATCACCGCGGAGTATAGAAGAGTTTAAGCTGAAAAGGTGCGCTCAATAATTTGTTTAAAATTTTGCAAACGGAATAAAAGAATCAATACAGCTCACGTAAATCTAAATTTTTTTCGAATTCTTGGCGGAAGTCTCAGAATATAATAAATTTTATAATTTTGGTGGAAAAATTCTAATTTTTATGGTAAGGCACCCTAATGTACATATACATATATAAGCGAGAAGAATACAAATTTACCCAAATCTTGTGGCAAAACGGTGATTGGTCTGCATACGATGCCGTAAACGCTTTTCTCCAGTTCGCATAGATAAAAATGTGTCTCAGGAGATTAGCGCAAAAGTTGAATATTCTTTTTTCTATATTTTACATACATATGCAAATTTTTGCAGAGATTGATATGTTCAGGTGTGAGTAAAGTTTTGATAAGTAAATGGAAATGCCATGGATTTTAACTTTGTATAAATCGATATCTTCCTTTTATTTGGCACTAAAACCGTTTGTCAGTTTGTGCCGAAGTCAAAAAACTTTGCCAGCTGCCTTTCTTTCATTGTCCACCCGTGGGTGCCGTATAAACCGGCCCTTATTTGACTGTGCTTACATTTTTCTTCATATCTAGCTCTTCGCCCGGTGCTGCTGCAGTTCAGATAGGTAGCTCGTATTACGCTTTTAAATATCAGATTGAAGAAGTCGCACAAGAATGAGTTGCATTGTCTCAAACGGCGTATAAAGCTTCTTCCCAATTTGGATGTAGCTGAAGTTTGTGCTCAATGTCACTCTACATAGCGGTATTAGTTTACGGCAATCCCAAATTTAAATAGTGCAAAAGCGGGATATCCCTTCTTATGGATTTGGCAAAGTACACTAAGATTCCAATCTTCGGATATGTATTCATTGGCACAACTAGACAGTTCTTCACCTTCGGCTTTGGGTAGCTCAGCCGGCATACCATTGGCTCCAGGAGCTCTGTGGTTCTTAAGCCTCAGTATTTCTGTTCACATCTTGTCGCTGTCCTTTGGAAAGACGTAAGCATTGTCCCTATACAGTTGGTCCAGGTTTATCTTCATCAAACTGTAACCATATTTTGATATTTTTTTCTGCAAAAAGCAGATTCGGTTTTGGAAGCGGTTTACTGTTGAGTTATTTTATTATATCCTTATGAAGAGGCGTTCTCTTCCCTCCTTCCCTCTCGGTAACGATCAATTGTCGCGCCCGTTGGCATTGGCTGCAGTGTGGCTTGGTATGCCACGTACTTCTCTGCAGCAGCTGCGTGGTACTCTTCGTCATACCAGTTGGTTCTGTGTGGGTGGTAGTTGCCAACCACATACCTCTTCCGCAGCCGTACAAAGCGAGGGGAGATGGTGTCTAACTGCAGATTGAGAGCCATTGCGAAAATTCGCGGCCGTCCATTATGGCTGCAACTTTCCGAAGTCGATCTTTTTTTGTGCTGCCTGAGGCACGTTCTTTATAGAACAGAGGCGCATCCAGATCTTAGCTACAATAAGGAGCTCACGCCAAGAAAGCTTGAAGCGTATCTTCGTAAATAAAAAAGATAAAAAGAACTGCTGTTAAATTCAAACAACAAATTCAGCAACAACAAGTTACATGGCGAACTTAGCGCAGTGGGTAGCACACTGGCTTTGTAATCTGGGAGGCGCAGGTTCAAATCCCAGAAAAAGGAGTCTGATGAGGAGATGTGGTGATCTCCGAAATAGCAGCTATAATTCCTACCAAAATGTAAATTGTTGTTTTTTCCACAAGAATTTTCATTTAAAAACGGCCTCAAGCTCAATAAATTGTTGAATATAGTTAAATTCAAACGGTAAAATTGTCTTGGGTGGGACTCGCTGTTCAACTAGTTGATTTAGGAAGCCAGCTACAAGCATTAGTGTTTGCATTACTGATTTTTGGCTCGATTTTCGGTTACAATACCAGTCTTTGTTGCGGTTGCTTGGACTGAATTCCTTGTGATCGAATCGATTCCTCATCTTCTTCATCCTGACAAGTTATGAAGAGACAATTTTTGTTTTACTCAATCGACGACGCTAGGATCTTTTACTATTGCTTTGCTCAGGTTGTGCAACAAATCGGGCCTACAATTCCCGAAATCTGAAATTCGGAATCTGTGGGTTTGTCTCCAACCAGGCCGCTAATGGCTGCGGTTTATTTTCTCCACTTTTCTACTGATAACACATAACACTTTTCATTAAAAGTGTCCGCCCCTTTTTTCTTGTTTAGGAAACTCTATGGTACGATACCCCAGACTCTGCTAGAACCTTAGATTCTTATGTCCTAAGAACCGGTTCATCGGAGACAAATGTACTTACATATGTATGTATTCATTTGTATTTGTATACACTGAATAGCATAAAATTTCAATGCCTGGTACGATTAGCGAATTTTTGCACGATTTCTCATTGCCAAATCCATTTGTGTTGACAGGGTCAAGAGGTTTGAATTACAGTCGAATCTGTTAAAGCCACTTCTACAAAACGGAGAATTACATTTGCATTACAATACCTAAAACAAGCATAATAATTGTAAAGATTAGAGGCATTTGACTTTCATTTCGCGCACTCAGATCTACTCGCATTTAACTCTTTTGTATGCATGCGCGGATCAAATCATTCATGTGCCTATGCCCCACGCCTGTGCACTGTGTCGCGGTGTCGCGTGCACTGCAGACACATTTCGCCGACTCAATGCACGCCCACTTCTCACACGCAACAACGTCGACAAGGTGATTTTTCTTGCCACATATGTG
>JAPVRG010177551.1:0-12425 GCA_029783565.1 Rhagoletis cerasi | reverse complement strand
AAATGTCACTGAAAATGAAAAAGTCACTGATAAATTCCATAGTAACACCGTGTACGACAGCACGCAACTGCTAAAACTCGTCCAAAAATATCAGGAGAGGTATGAAAAGACGCGTTTTGACCTCGGTATCAATAATCCGAAAGCCGAAATTTAAGGTTTTTTTATATCAGGAGATATTTGCAAACAAATTTGAAAGTTTCCCATGTGTTTGTTGTATTCACAAAACGGGGCTCGCATAGCCGGTGTTGGATCGTCTAAGGGTTATTTTTTTTAAATCGCTCAATTTAAAAATTTGTTATGCACATAAATACCATTAAACATTTTAAAAACTAAACAAAAGGCTTGTTTTTTGGTAGTAATAAATTCCAGTTTGCCACGTTTTCTGTTAATGCATTAAAAAAATATCGATACAAATATCGATACGTTAATCAAAACGCTGAGGATATTCCCATCTCTATTTCAATTTTGTTCAATAAGCAGATCAGCTGTTCGATATGTCAAACAGGAATGCAATGCTACAAAATGCTATGCAATAGATTTTTTGTATTGCATTCTGCAAATTGCTTGACATTTGCATGTGCGTGTATTTTGTTGTTGGGTTGACATTGTTTTGCTATAATAATTTGCTATGCAACGATGCAATACCGTTTGCACCTGATCGTGAATACCCCTAATTATTATTCTTTGTTTTCGCAAAACACGGAATAAGTTACAGATGCAGCAGCACTCGCGGAATGAACACATAAACATGTTATTACACATGAAATTTGCTTCCTCACTGCAATACACAATCGCACTCAAAGTAATGCTGTAAAGCAGCTATGCCCAACGTCAATGTACGCAGTTAATGCGGTTGTGTTGGATACGCATGATCCCAGTCGGACCATAGAGAATGTGGTTCCCTAAGAATGTCTTTTAGGGCACTGGTTTTTTCACGAGAAATTCGAAGCACACTCAAATTCTGTATGAAAAATTAGAAAAAATCTACATGAAAAAATAATTACATTCTTTTTTCCCTACTATGGAAGGCTAAAAGTCTGCATATGATGACAACTTCGCTGCTAAAAGCATCACTTCAACATGCTAAAACTTCGGCTAACGATCACAACCATCCCATGCAAAATTACCTTCTGAAAGAACCGTTCTTTCTGTGTTTCACGCCTGTATAAAAGCGAATTAAAGACTTCATGTTTTTGGAACTACTTCTGAATGGAAAAAGAACCATGCTATAAGTACATTTTGGAAGCAACCAAGTCCGACTGGGATTGTGTTGGATACGCGTACGATATCTCGTGCATGTTTAAAAGCACATAAGCTCAACATGTGTACATGTGAAAGCACAAAAGCTGTTTTTGCCCGCGGACTCATGAGCTGGGCATAGCTGCTGTAAAGCCACATAGAAAGTTTAGAAGCTGAAAAGCACTGATCCAAAGTTCACCAAATAAGCAGCCAAAATTAGCTAGACTTTTTTTATAGGAACTTTGATTATAGTAAAAAAAAAGCTTGTGGACACACAACAAAGCAACCTGATAAAAGCGTTGTAATAAAAATTAGATAGACTTTTTTTTATAGGAACTTTGCTTATAGTAAAAAAAAACTTGTGGACACACAACACAGCAACCTGATAAAAGCGTTGTAATAATAATAAAAAAAGAAGACACCGATGACATTTCTGCAGCCTACTTATTATGCTTGTAAAATTATAAAATTTAAATTCAGTTTTTAGTTCAGAAAAAACTACCACAGAAGATGGTAACGATTTAGTAGATGTAATTAATTTATTGACGAAATTGTTGTGAGTACTTTGTGTTTAATATCCTAGCTGTTATATTGTGATATTTATATGTATTTATGTATATATATATATATATATGTATTTTTGTTCCTTTATTTAATATCATACATGTATTTATGTTTTTTGTAACATATAATAAAATAAACACGCCCCTGAAGATGCTAAGAAGATTAGCGAAGCGTTGGGCCGTAAGTGAAATAACCTCGTTTTATTTACACTAATTAAATAGCTACAATAACTAATTTCAATCTAAACTTTATACATCAAGGACGTTTTCAACAATATACCATAATATAGTGGTAGCTAAAATAGGGATATAAGATTGAGGACAGAGCACGGAAGGCAATAGCTACAATAGCGGTGCTAGACTCGAGTTAATTCATGAGTTAACTCATGCAACCCTCTACTACCTACACTGGCATTGATCGGCAGGCCATAAGCATGTTCAGACAGAAATTTAATAGGGTCAATTAACTTTTTAATTGAGCCAACGTTTTTGGGTGTTCACACACAGTCAGCTGCTCGATTAGCGACATGCAGCCAGCTGTTCCATTAGTGATGGGCGAGTCCGAGATGTTTTAGTCGATTGTCTCGATTGTTCAAACATCTCGATGGTTCTCGACGTTTTCTCTTTTAGACGAATTGGCAGTCGCGTACAGTCATGCTTAAGTTAAAGTAGCATATTAGGTAACAATTGAAATAATATACCAAAGCATCTCGGACTCGCTCCTGGCCAGCGATTGTTAAAAAAACATGGGTGGTTCTCTCGCAGTATCTGGCAAGGAATTGCCAGTCACGTTTAAACTCAGATAACAATCGCCAAAATGTCTCGGACTAGCTTGTTGCCCATGAAAGCTTGTAATTCGGGTTGCGTTAACTTATGCAGTGTATTTCGTTCATGTAATAGAAATTTTACAATACATTTTTACAACGTTACCGAGATCAGTGTGAAGACCGCTATTGAATCATTGTAATTAATATCCATACTTATGCAATAATTAAAAAGAAACACAAAAGCATATCGTTGTTGGTTGGTAAAAAAAATTTTGGTCAATTATGGTATTTATTGGATATACGGGCTTCTATGGATTTTTTCTTAATTTTCCTTTTATAAAGAGGATATAAAACGACGTGTTACGAATAGCAATTAAGCACAAAAACGATATTTATACCAAATTTTCCTTAACCCGTATACCCAACAACTATTCGTATAAATTTTAATTTGCGAACAATATTTTTAACAACATGTAAATTTGTCTATAATAGGTAAATATATTTAAAATAACGATCAAATATCTGCATTTTCAATATTATCATTTTAAAAAATGCATTAAAACACACCTGCAAAGGTCTACGAAAGCCGTCGATTGAGTTGACACGACGTCGTCGATGATAAGTCAGTCGACTCGAAACAATCGAAAATCATCTCGATTGTACAGTTGGCTCGATTGTACTTTTGCGACGATGGCGATTCCTTCGATCGTGTAAACATCTCGGACTCGCCCATCACTTTGTTCCATTAGCTACAGTGATGGAAAAGTTGGTGCAATCGTATTTTTCCTTAACTTGAAAGTACATTCGATACAAGCACACCATTTTAGGTACATTTGGAACGTAGCCAAATAACCTTTCAGGAAATCTTTTCTTATTTTTATTGACATTTCAGCGCATTTTCTGATGTGGGTAACTTGTCCAATAGCCTCTCTTTGTGAAGGGGCATATAAATGATACAAAAGGTTGGTCAAAGTAACGTAACTGGTGTTGATTGCGCCAGATAGACAGAACATATTTCTTTTTAAAACGTCAGATCGAAGAAGTCGGAGGAAAGTGATCCACCTTTTCTAAAACAGTTTTGTCTCGCACTGCTCGAAAAAATTCTGTCTTTTTATAGCCAAATTTGCTTCATGTGAGTCTAAAAGTTAATATGCCATCGAAGGGAGAGGTTATCCTCTGATTTTTTTTACTATATACATATGAACATACATATTTCTTTTTTAGGAACATTTAAGGTAAACTGTTTCCGCGAATTGGGTACAATTTGAAAATTTAATGCTGATTGTTATTTAGTCAATACACACACCTCGCGGGTTGTTATTTATTCAATACACATACCAGTAAATCAAAAATAAACATACCCAGCAGGGTTGCATGAAAAAATGCATTCAATTAAAACTGCATTAAGCAGTAATCGAGCAATGAAGAATTGAAATTTTGTATGGTAAATCGAGCTCAATTAGCGGTTTAATCGAGAAAGCTTGGCTAATTGCTCGATTAACTGCCTGTCTGAACATCGTACATACCTCACTGAGCGCCCTCTGAGCACATGTGTTTCACTCGTATAGGAAGAGCGGCAGCTGAGCAGTGCTTTTAACGCACACAGTCTCACTTATTGAACATTTTGAATGTGTTAGTATACCGACTGTGTTGTCAACTGCAAAGCTCCAAAAATCCCATTCTCTTCGGGAAAACGCCCTGTTTATCCCACTTTAAAGTTCGAAAATCCCATTTATGAATATTAAATACTAAACGAGTTTTTTTATAACAATAAATATATACATAATTATAAAGAAAAATGTGTTTAATATCACAACCCTTCATACTTTGACTTAGAGTCTCAAATGTATATAAAAACATTTTCACATATGCAGACGTATTAAACAACTTAAAATGATCGTCAGAACAAGAAAATCTTGTGCCAATAATACTTTTATTTTGAACGCATACTGCATTTAAACTCTAGCGTTTAAAAAAATCGTCATGCATTGTACTGAAAATGCTTAAAAATTTCAATTATTTTTAAGAGTCTTTCTTCGCCGTCATTTGTGTTTATGCGCCTTTTTTTCATTTTTTTGAATGTGTCTTTCTTCGTTGTTAAAACACTTGTACATACGTTTTTTTTTTGTAAGCAAAGACGATATGTTATTTCATTACCCGAAGTTATTATGTTAAATAGCGCTTACATTAGCTTCGACTCTGAATGGAGTTTGTGAACTAATAGACCCATACGACCGTTTGTTTTCGCACACTATGCTATCTGTGAGTTTTAAAAATTGAATGAATTCTTCTTATTACACGAACAGTTCAGAATAACTTTTTACTCAAATCTCTATGCCTAATTTACAATCAATAGTGCTGCAGATATAAGATTGAATAAAGATATGAAGCAATGACTGAAAATCAAATAAACCAAAAAATCTTATTTATGTAGCTAGAAATCCCATAATGAGACGCAAAATCCCACGTGCCCTTTTATGGTGCAAAAATACCAAATTATGGGTGAAATTACACGAGTTGGCTACAGTGATATGGGCGAATACTTTTATAAGGGCGGATTAGAACAAATTATGAATTCGGTCAAAAGTCGGCCGAATTTTTTTTACTTAAAAGTCTGAGGGCCGTTTTCTCGACTGCCTGCTAAAAATTGACGGCCGGTCTGTTTTATCAACTTTTAGTCTATTGCCTGTCATAAGCACGTGAGCGACAAATTTGTCAGGCAGCCAAGGCACCGGTTATCTTTAGCAGGTAGTCGAGAAAGCGGCCCTAATCCTAATAAAGAAATTTTAACCAGAGGAATTTTGATATGTAGAGGAGTTTCGAGAAGTTTGCCTTCGGTAGTACCACAAAATCGAAATTTGCAATGAATTTACTTAAAATTTGATTTTTGTTTCTGCAAATGAGTAAAAGTACACTCTAAAAAGTGCATGTAAAACTACTACTGAAAAGTGTTTATTTTTCAACCAAAATCTGTGCAAATATACGCATAAGATGTTTAGGATTGGGTTGCTGAACATGAGATGTTTAAATATACACATAAATATAAACATAAATATACACATGAAATGTTTAAAACTGCAAACATGTTGAACGTAAATATACATTCCCTACTAATAATAAACATTAAGTGCTCATATTTAATCAATTTTAAATATTTTATGTGTAACTCGACGCGACAAATTTGGTATGTAAAAGTAAACATACAGTGTTTAAATTTGCACACATTAGGGGAGGAAACTGGTTACCTATCTTAATATGCGTAAAATTAAACAAAATTTGTTTACAGCAAATTTTAAACATCAAATGTGTAAGCTGTGTAATTGGGAACAATAAGTGTTTAGAATTCAACAAACAAATTTGAAATTTGTTCTACGCCACACATATAGTAAGTAAAAGTAAACAATCAGTGTTTAATTTAATTGACACGATGTGTAAATTTGCACACATTAGAAGAGGAAACTGGTTACCTACACTCTAAAAAAAATTTGTTGAATTATACGCATATTAAGACAGGTAACCAGTTTCCTCTCCTAATGTGTGCAAATTTACACATCGTGTAAATTAAATTAAACACTGCTTGTTTACTTTTACTTGCTATCTGTGTGGCGTAGAACAAATTTCAAATTTCTTTGTTGAATTCTAAACACTTATTGTTCACAATTACACAGCTTACACATTAACAGCCAGTTTCACGAAAAAATTTAAGTGATAATTAATTTTTTTTGCTGTCATTTTCCATATTAAATTCAAGTGAAAAAAATTAATTTTCACTTAAATTTTTTCGTGAAACTGGCTCTAAATGTTTAAAATTTGCTCTAGAAAATTTTTGTATAAATTTACGCATATAAAGATAGGTAACCTCTCCTAATGTGTGCAAATTTAAACACTGTATGTTTACTTTTAAACACAAAATTTGTCGCGTTGAGCAAAATTACACATAAAATGTTTAAAATTGTATAAATATGAACACTTAATGTTTATTATTAGTAGGGAATGCATTTTTACGTTCAAAATGTTTGTAATTTTAAACATTTCATGTGTATATTTATGTGTATATTTAAACATCTCATGTTCAACAACCCAATCTTAAACATCTTATTCGCATATTTACACAGATTTTGGATGAAAAATAAACACTTTTCAGTAGTAGTTTTACATGCACTTTTTAGAGTGTATCTTCTTCTTTATTGGCGCTGGAACCGCCTAAGTGATTTTGGCCGAGTCCAAAACAGCACGCCAGTCATTTCCGGTTACTGGTTACCTATCTTAATATGCGTAAAATTAAAGAAAAATTCTTTAGAGTGTAACCGAAAAATCGTACTGGGAATGGACGACGTACATTTTCTTTCCCTCAACAGACTGCTAAAATTCATAAAGGAGTCTGGTAAGTTTGCAGAGGAGCAATGAACTCCGACCCCCAATACATATGCCTTTCCTCTAAATCCTGTCTCTTGGCCTTAAGTACAATGGGCAATACTGCTCGACTGCTTGGAAATATTTGTTTTTGGTTTTTCCGGCCACCCACAATTCCAACCGAAAAATCAAAGGATTGATTAAATTCATACAAACAATAATTAAGTAAAAAGGAGTGTGATGAAACCGATTTCCGAAATTGACTTTTGGCCATCGAACCAAGTGTGCTGGCCCAAAGTGCAATGTTCTGTTTCAAATCTAAAAATTTACAACTCATATAGAAACTCGGTTTGCCTTGAGGAAATGCATCATCATTCCTCCTTCGCAGCTATTTACACAACCGATGAGGGGCCTGTACATTGAAATCAGAAGTGTGACTTGAAGAAGTTACAGAGTTCTTTCACTCACAAGCAGATTTACCATTTTGGTAAATTTTTAAAGCAGGTTAAGTACGATTTTGATATAAAAGAATTGGTTTGAGTGGCAGCGATGATAACATATTATACCTCTAATTCTATAGTAATTTCGTTCTTAATCGAATATTTTTTCGGCTAATCACAACAGGGAACTCGATACGATTAAATCGGTTTTGAAAAGAAATACTCCTTTGATGCTATTCATTTGACTAATCTTGCCTTAACCTTCTGAATCCAACTTAAAAATTGGACTCAAGGTTTTTCAGATAAATCTCCGTCACTCCTGGCTGGCCACGGACAACCATTCCATCTTCCCGGTGGAAGAGGACGTCAACACCACACTCATTCACAGGTGGAAAACCGAGGTTAAAGGGATACATCTGATTGGATATGAAGTTTTCTACAAGTAGTCGGACGGTAGGCCTAGATCTTGTGTTGTGGTTACATCTCAATACCATACTTTTCTCATTCCTTCCCATAGATAATCGGATGTGGTTTATCGTCTTGTTGAGATCTTCCAGTCGGATTAAAAACTCATCGGATGCGATTACAGCCTCTGGTACTCAATCTGGGGCAGCTCGGAAATCAACACTCGTGGTAAGTTTCTTTGCGATTACATTCTAGTAGGGGTACAACTCCTACGTTCAGTTTTCCTTGAACTGATACTTTTGGTGATTGATTGACATAGCGCTAAATACTGATTGTAGCAGTAGAGGCAGTATTCTGTTCAATTTATCCGCATACCCCAAACGTTTCTCTTCCCTTTCGTAACAAACAAACTAGAGTTGTGTCGTTCACGAACTACATCGTTCATTGAACTAGTTCACTTGATGAACTAAGTGAACTAGTTCGCAATTCTAAATGAACGATTCGTGTTAAAATTGCCATACTCCAGAATATTTTACTAATCCACTTATTTTGCATTACACTAACTGTCGGTTTCACCAGCAATTTAATTGAAAACTGATTTTTCGGTCAGCTTTCAAATAAAAAAATCATTTTTCGCCTAAATCGCTTTCGTGAATCTGGGAGGAAATAGCAAATAACAACTCTATCATTTGTTAATCTGCATTGTTTTAATTTTCTCAAAAAATTTCAAGTTATTACGTCAACCACAGAATTGTAGGATGTGACAACCGTGGCAGCACTTTTCTATTTGCGCCAATTCTTTTTCTTTTGCCGCGAAAGCCATGCAGTGTTTCTGGAGTTAAGTTAAGTATTTTACATTATATTTCTTTATTTATATTTATTTTCTTATTTTTATTTTCAAGGCATACTCGTTTGTGCTTTTTTACAAAGTTGATCTCCCAATGTATGTACATATGAATGAATTACAAATAAAAAACGTACAAATTCTAAATTGGTGTTGGAATTGGGGGTGTATTTCGTTATACTAGTGATAGCACAAATGCATAAATGAACTAGATGAACTAAATGACCCAGTTCTTTTGAGTGATTCGAACTAGACTCACTGGTCACTTAAATGAACTAAACTTCCCAACTCTAAAACAAACTAGCCACGGTTCATCATTGTGGTCAACAATAAGCTTGAGGGACCTAATTGTACCAATTTAACACGGAAAGAGAATGTAGAAGCCAAGAGTAACAAACTCGTTGAAGACTATCGGATCGGCCTTCGGGGGTTATTGCCTTTTAAGCATCGGCTGGAAGCAATATCCTTCGTTGTGGAAAGAAATCTCTAAACTACGAAAATAGTAGCGGAGACTTTTCAAATGAAGCTTTTCCACAGGTAACAGCCCTATAAGGATAGTTATAAAATTTATAAAAAGGCTAATCGCAAAGCAAAACAGAAGTCCTTGGGGAATTTCTGCTATTCATTAGAATCTACAAAAGGATCTTCCAGAACGATTCTTTCTAAGGAGCACTGCAATCCCTTTTCCCTCCAAAAGGAAGATGGAGGGAGGACTAACAGTTCCAAGGAGGCACTAGAAATTCTGCCTATTTTCCAGGCAGTGACTGAAACTCGATCTCACCAGCTGGCAGCAAAAGAGCGATACAATCTATTAAGGAACTAATTACGCGAGAAGATTGCATGGGCAATTAACAGCTTCGCTCCGTAAAAATATCCGGGTCCGGACGGAACATTTCCGGCGCTGTTAAAGGCGGCTCCAAGGCTGGAGAGAATTTTCAAAGCCTGTCCAATGTTGAACCATGTTGCGTCTACTTGTGACCGTGTAGCCAAGATTGGACATGCACGTCCTTAGGTCAACCTGCATTGCCAGTATACACTGGCTCAGGAAAACGACAGGATATACAAGGTAAAAACAACGACATTCAGTGGACTGAATTAAATCTGCGTTCTTCATTGATTATCGTCAGTCTAATCAAAAACATCCAACAGAAGAGTCACCAAGGGCAGATCGCAGTCAAACCCGTGTAGGTGCTCTAGCTTGGAAGGAAATTACACTTTTTGTCCAAAAAAATGTTAAATTTAATGCTTTGCCCAATTTTTGCTGATTGTACTGAAAAAAAATTTACTAAACTATGTTGGCAAGTAATTTTGAAAGTTGGCGCATTTAATAAAGATTCCAAAATGGTATGACACTTGCAATTTTGTTTCTTAAACTATGGTCAATTTTGATTTTTGTAAAGAAACTCAGTTTTCAAAATGTTTTTCTTACTTACTTAAAACGATTGTAGTGTACCCAAGACTTTCCTTGAAGCCGTAATTTTTCTTAATTCTAGTTTTAGTGAGACGGATAAATACCATTCGACTAGTGCGAGCGAGACAATAGTTGCAATCTTCCATCTTCACAGACGTACTCGCAATACACATCTTTCCGTATTCGTTCGCCTTGATTTCGCACTTATCACCTTTTGCTTTGTTTATTGGACTCGATTGCTTGTGATATGGAGCTAGACTATTGTGATTGTGTTGTGCCACCATGTCTGTGTACATCGCACAGGAATATGCCAACATGCACCCCATTTATGGATAATGCAGATGAAATGCTAGTGCTGCAGTTAGAATTTTTGTTAAGGTTTCCCAAATGCTGCTCGTCATCCCGATCATCGAGTTATGGTGAATGTGCCCCGTTTACTCTCTGAGGGAAGGAAGAATTTCCTTTCCTTACTAGGCCGCTGTACTACAAGCAGTCGAAGAAGACTCGAGTACTTCAGTACGTCAAATCGAAGCAAGCACAGGAGTGCCCAAAAGTACAGCCCACCGAATCCATTGCACCCTTTGAGCTGCCAGAGGTCTTGACTGGTGCACAGTATTGGGACTTTCTACGTAATCAATTGCCCAACTTATTGGAAGATGTGCCACTTAGCATTTACAGAGAAATTTGGTACCAGCAAAACGGCTGTCTTTGTCTTTATCTTTGTCTTTGTCTTTTCTTTATCTTTATCTTTATTATTATTACAACGCTTTTATCATTTCACTGAGTTGTGTGTCCGGGGGCTTTTTTGCAATAGTCAAAGTTTCGTTAAAAAAAAAACATCAACCTCGTCAGCTAATTTTGGCTGCTTATTTCGTGAACTTTGTACGCTATGTATGTATATACATACAAACAAATATAGATATGTGTGGATGTACCCTGCAGGGAAACCGCGAACTACACCTTTTCCAACTGTATTTCAGAGAAACGTAAATGTGTTTCAGAAAACCATAAATCTATTTCAGAAAAGCTCAAATGTGTTTCAGAAAAGCGTAAATGTGTTTCAGAAAAACTCAGATGTGTTTCAGAAAACCGCAAATGTATTTCAGATATTCAATATGCCTTTCAGAAAAACACAAACCCATTTCAGAAAAGCTCAATTTTATTTCAGGAAACCACAAATGTGTTTCAGAAAAACGCAAATATATTTCAGAAAAATTGAAACGTGTTTCAGAAAATAACAAATGTATTTCAGAAAAACTAAACTGTATTTCAGAAATTCATAAATGTGCATACTTTAGAAAATGCAATTACGCATATTTCACTTGATGCTGTGAATGGACCTGGAGTGGTCGAAGGACGTTTGCAGTACTTGGAAGACTTAATACACCAACCAAAAGACCCATTACTACTGCGGATTATGCTCGCGCTATACAAAACTCATCCATTTTTTTTTCTTGAATGCTTTGGCATTACGCGAGGAATGAAATTCTTTTACTTATTTTTTAATAAGTTCGCACACTCACAAGTGCTGTTTGGACGTTGTTTGTACAATTCCCACTTAATTGGGAAGAAGATGTGGGATAAAAAATTTTGGAACACACATATATGTATTTGTATTTTTCTGAAATACATTTATGATTTTCTGAAACACATTCCAATTTTTCTGAAATACATTTACGCTTTTCTGAAAAACCATTTGTGGTTTTCTGAAACAAAATTGAGCTTTTCCGAAATAGGTTTGCGTTTTTCTGAAAGTCATATTGAATATCTGAAATACATATGCGGTTTTCTGAAACACATTTGAGTTTTTCTGAAACACATTTGCGTTTTTCTGAAAGCCATATTGAATATCTGAAATACATTTACTCTTTTCAGAAACACATTTGAGTTTCTCTGAAATAGATTTTTGGTTTTCTGATATACATATATTTACGTTTCTCTGAAATACAGTTGGAAAAGGTGTAGTGAAACTAATTTTTAGTTCCATAGTTACAGAATATTTTTCAATCATTTCAATATATACAACAAAATTTTATATAGACAAGACTAAAAAGTAGAAAATAAATAAAATAAAAAAACTTTTTAATATACAACGCTTTTATAAATGGACTAAAAAGTAGAAAATAATATTTCTCAGTCCCATAGAATTTGTTTTGCAAACTTTTGATTTCGAAATTTTAGCAAGTCATTATAAACAATTTATGAGATTGAAAAAGAAAAACGTGGAGCGCATGCAATACAAAGCATTATATTTAATTGACAACTGTCAAACTACAAAACGTAGACCAAAAATTTCTACGGTGCAGGTACAAATTTGAGATCGATTTTAAGCGATCGATATCCACATACATACATGTATTACTTTTCATATCAATTCAAGTCTATTACGTGCGCCCCACGCTT
>JAPVRG010177023.1:0-12007 GCA_029783565.1 Rhagoletis cerasi | reverse complement strand
GCAAAATCCAGTAACAATTAGCTCTGTTCACGTATTCTCCAGCAAAAACTATCCAGTAACTTGCCAGCAACTATCCAAAAATAAGTACGAAAACGCTAACCTTGCTAGTAGTTACTAGTTTTATGAAATTTTAATTAAATAGTTAAATTTTGGTATTTTTAACTTCTTAACTTATTACTTCACTTGTGTAAAATGCAAGAAGCAGCATGTAAACAGCTATTTTTCTTACTGGCAAATTGTTGCAAGTAAAAACTTATCCAGTAAAAGTCCAGTAAAACTTTGCAAGTTTTTTGCGTACGAAAACGCCAAAACATGAAAACTTGTAACAATTGTTACTGGATTTTGCTGGAAAGTGGGTACAAAAACAGAGCTATTCACCCTCATTGCGAGAGTCGTGTGGAATGCAAGTCGTTTTTCGAGAGTCGAATCGTATCGAAAATTTCCCGTCATTGCCTAAAATATCCACTCGACTAGTGTATTAAAACGAAAAAACTTGGCAGCACTGTATAGTTTTCGACGAATTTCGTCGTTTACTTATTTCAGCACGACTGTAGACAATGCTAGTGTTGTCGAGTCGTGAAATTTTGTCTAATTTACGACTTTCGCAATGAGGCTGTTTGTCTAATTTACGACTTACGCAATGAGGCTGATTATCTGTATTTTGTTGCTTGCTAATTCTTGCTGGCTTTTCCAAACGAACACAACTGATATGGTACGCATCTTTTTGCTTATCTCCGGTCTGTAAAAATCTGGTGGCTGATGGATTTTCCAGAGCTGAAGTCGCACTGATAAAGCCCAATCAGTTGCCTCATGAGGGGTTTTAGTCTTTCGCACAATATCGGTAATAACAACGTTAAGAAGTCTGCGGTAACTGACGCAAATAGGAGCATTACTCTTCTTGCTGATTGGGTAGAGTATACCGAGATTCCAATGCTCGTGCATGTATTCATCAGATCAAAATGCGTTTAAATGCTGGTACATGCGCTCAACAACTCTTCGCCTCCAGCTTTAAACAGCTCAGCCGGTATAACCTAGTTCCTGGGACTATTTTTAAGCCCTTTCTCGATGAAGTGGAGGAACGTTGGTATGGTTCCTTTCTTTCCCTTTTTCTTCTACATCAAACGCACCACTGATATCAACATTCAAAGGCGTTGAAAAATGCTCCCTCCATATCGCAAGTTTCACTGAATGACTGTTACCATTATTCTTCGTCTATGCAGGAGCTTGCGTCGGTCTTAAAACCATTTCTTTGCACCTTAATTTTGTGATAGATTTTCCGGGTCGCAATCCTGCCTACCAGCCTCTAAAGCTCTTCTCATTCGCGTTTTCCGGTTTCTTTTTTCTTCCTCATGAAAATACGAGACGTTGCTGTGTATTCCTCCGCATCAGCGACACGGCACCCTTTGCTATACCAGCAGTTTCCACTTCTCATTTATATCCGGACGATGAGGAATTGCATGTTTAAGCCAGGGTGGGTGCCAGTTGCGAAAGTTCAGTCGATCAAAACTTTCAACTATCCGAATTATGGAATGATCTTCTTAGGCTTTCCATATATTTTGCATAGAGGCGAGCAGAGTAGAAGCTCTCGTTCATCGCTGTTTTAAAACAGTAAAGATAAGATAGAGCTTTTAACCTCTACGCGTCCTTACAAAGCCCATTGAAAGCTTTATCAAGCTCTCCCGCGCATATATTTTGGTCATGGCTCTGTTAGAACCATATACAACGAATTCCTTCCACCCTTGGGTGCCCCCTGATCAATGTACCGAAAACTAAATAGATCACGATGTAATAGATAGACGATACGCTTCGAGCATTCTTGACATGCGTTCCATCCGAGGAGAAAATATCGATTTGGATTACTACCTTGTTGCAACCAAATTCCGCATGCGCTTCTGTACAATTAAGAACGTGTGGCAGGCGACGAAAGTTTAACGTGGAACAGCTGCAATCGCAGCGGAAAACATAACATAACATAACACTGGGTTGAGTGACTTTAAATTGATCAAATCATAATTCAAGAAGTAAAATTTACTTGTGATTTGCTTCACTAAGCTGAGGTGAAGGGAAGAGGTGAGGTAAGGTGGGGGGAGGGAGTTGCGATGAAATGAGTTGAATTGAGATGAGAAACATATCGATGGTCATACATTGACAACTCATCAGGGACCGTAACGGTTATGATCTTTATAATAAAAATCATAATTTAACCGTTAAAATTTGATTTCTATTTTTTCGATAAAATTTAATCGTTATTTTTGAATTTTATTTTTCGATCAAAATATAATCGTTATTTTTGATTTTTATTTTTTCGATCATAAAAGATTTAAAGCATTCATAAAAAAGCAGTTTCCGTTATAACGGTTAAAAATGATCGAAAAACTAAAAATCCAAAATAACGATTATTTTTTGATCGAAAAAATTAAAACCAAAAACGATTATTTTTTAATCGAAAAAAACAAAAATCAAAAATTACGATTATATTTTGATCGAAAAAATAAAAATCATAAAATAACCATTATTTTTTGATCGAAAAAATAAAAATCATAAAATAACCATTATTTTTTGATCGAAAAATAAAAATGATGATATTTAAAGATTATTTTCGGACCCTGCAAGTCATAAATAAAATTTGAAATTTTTGGTCTATATAACTCAATTTTGTAAAAACTTTCAGTTATGAATGTCAATGTTTTACCAACGATATCTTAATCTTCAGTTTTATGCTTATCTTTGTATCTTTATCTCTATTTCTATCATTATCTCTGTCATTTAAGTCTGAATAATCCTTCTGAAAATTAATTATTGCTTCCCTAATTTTTCCCATTGCTGAAGTTCATCTCAAAATGCCAACTTGGATACTCCAGGTGCAAGCACTGTCCGACGTGTGTATTGTTTGCACCTCATCAACGGAACGCGAGCTACGTTTCCATGAGACAGTAGCATCCACTTTTACTTTACGCATTGTGATTCGTAGTTTGCCTTATGCTGTTTGTTGTATGTCGTACAGCTTTCATCCGAAAGGGAAATCCAACTCGAAATTAATACTCGGCGATTTTGGTGGAAATGTACGAATTTTAGAATTCTCACCATTTTTGCGGGGACCATTTCAGAGTAAGCCAGGCGCAGCGCTGGTGGAGCTCTATTGGATAGATGTGTTGAAGGTAATTTTCGTTCAGATCCATTATGTGTTGGTAGTTATTTATCTGCTTAAGGGCAGCAAGGAAGTTTATACTTTTAGAGCATTGTTTCTCCCGATAGGGTAAACTGCCTTTGATGACTGTGCGCGAGTACCCAAATATACATAGTGAACTTATACAACATCTCTACTTTTCAATACGGCTGAATGCACTTTTTGTAGGCGCGGAATATCGCAATGCAAAAAAGTATCGAGGTCGCTGTCCAGGTTTAATCATAGCATCCGGCGAAGACAAGATATATTTCCGCATACCGATGGTTGGTTATCTGTTGACAGTTCGTTTTGAGCTTTTCGCGTATTTTCACTTACATTGTGCTTCAATGCATTTTTTCAGGGTATATCCTGCTTCTTTGTTGCTGAGAAGAATAACATTGTCGTCACTGGCGGACCCGACACTTTTGTGCGCATTTGGGATGTGTATATCTTTAGCAAACCTTCGGGCATCTTGACCGGTCATAACGCTGGCATTGTTTATTTGTTTGTGCAATCGGAAGAGAAAAAAGTCTATAGCGTGGATTATCATAAAATAATAAAAGTCTGGCATATGACCGAGTACACCTTACTGCAAACCTTCGGCGATTTGGTGCGCATTTTGGCTTCGGAAACCGATTTATGCTATAAGTATCATTCCTTGTCACGCGATCTGCTTGTCGGTGGTCGGAAATTGGTCAGCATAAAATGTTGCGCACGCATTCGTGTTGACCTTACCGATGGAAATACACATGCAGCACCTGTCTCTGTAGTACTCTACAATGGATTATTCCGCAACGTAGTCACTTGTGGCCTGGATAGCTATATCATAGTTTGGGATCCATGGACCGGACGTCGTAAAATTATTATGAAAAGTTGTCACACAAAAATGGTTTATGGCGAAACAATCGATATAGAAATTACGGCAGCATGTTTTGATCCCTTGGAGCAGTTTCTTTTAACTGGTGCCCGAGATGGTTCTTTAAAAATATGGAATTATAATAACGCAGTTTGTATGCGAAATATGAGCATAAAACCAGAGCATGAAGTCACAGCGGTGATATGGGTCGTTGAGAGGTAAGCATTGGCAAAACACGTTCATTGGTTTTTTTTTATCTTTTAATCAGGACCCAGCACTGTGACTAGAGAAGTGTTTGGCAGGCGGTGAGAAATTTAGCTTTTTTAAACTTCTTATCAACCTTCAAAAGAGAACTCTTACAAAACATTTATGACTCAGCATGCACCTGTGTAAACTACACATGTAATCGAATGGATTCTGTTTCTCGATGTCTTTTTTCTCCTTAAATGGCACTGTAGCGCTTAAGCGAATTTTAACCGACTTCGAAAATTCTCTCTTCTTTTCCTTTGCGGGCAAACTGACGCTAATTAGGAAAGTAAAGCCAATTCATTTCCTACTTAGTCTTTCTAAAGCAGAGGAAGGTCCCCCCTGCTCTGGTACATCGCCGCATTAAATTATTTCAGAGCTGGGACGTTTGAAACTATTTGAGACATGACCTAGCCAGCGGAGCTACTATAGTTAAATTCGCTAATTTTTTTTTTCAATGTCGCGAAAGAAGATGGTAACATTGTGTGGTGGTGGGTTGTCATATCCACTCCTGGTGTACAGCGCTGGTCCAACCCATCCGTTAAGTGTGGGTACTGTACGTCTCAGCCATCCGCAGTTTCCTCATCCCTGCAGTCTACCAATAACTGGCCTGGCCTGAAGTAGACGCCCGTGAAGGCTAGTGGGCGAGTCCATCTCCTCAGAACCTCATCCGTTCTGGTGCCTTGTAGAGTCGTCAATTGCTCCAGAGTGAGAGACATGGTGAGGTACTCATAAGGTAACACTGCTATTCTGATTGCCATCATTGCATCCGCGTAGCTCGATTGCTGGTTTTGGCTACTGAATCCATGCTCATGCTGTCTCTGACCGCTTGCCTGGCCCCTGTTTCTCGTGGGCGAGCTCGGTGGGTGAGCTCTTTGTCGCTTTGTTGGTTGCTGGTTCGTTGGCATACGTTTGGTGCTGGTGGCAGGAGTTTTTTTGCTCTTCCGATCTCTAAGCTCGCTTGCGCGCCGTTTTAGGACTCAGACCTCTTTCTAGGTATCGGAGGTACCGTACTGTTGCAGCGCCGCCAAGACCTCTTCTTCGCGGTCGCGGTCGGGAGCCGTTGGTCTACACTGACGTTTGGATATTCTCTGTTTTTCTTCTTGGTCTATGCTGCTAGCTTGTCTGAAGGTGTGAGAGGTAGGCGATATCTTACTGCCCCCAAGCCTTCCTCTCGCATCTAGGCGTTATTTGTTATGAGAAGGCGAAGTATTCCGGCCATCCAGCCTGCCTCTTTCCTCCGAGCGACGATGCGTGCGGTGGGGCGAGGAATTGCAGCCTTCAAGCCTATTTCTCTCGTTTGGTTGATGTTGCATTCCGTGAGGTGGGGTCTGGCGGCCTTCAGTTATGTGTATCGTACCCGTGAGGTGTTGTACGCGTTGAACGTGGTTCCTCTGTCCGCGGTGCTGCAGTGCGTAGTTTAGTGTGTCCTCAAGCCTGCCACGCGAGGTTCCACACTCTTGAGTGTGTGTTGGCGAGGTTGACTTGTCCTCGAGCCTGCTGCTGCCGCTTTTTTTGATGTGGCTCCTGCGATATGTCGCGATGGTCCATTGGATATCCGAGCTGCTGTCTGTGTCGGCATCCGGATGTTTGCGATCAAGTCTCCTTGAGTGAAAAATGCGTTACTGCGGATCGAAGTGATGGTGGGAGCGAGCAGGCGAGGTCATCGGCAAGGATAGCGCCGTAACGAGCGAGCGTACCTACCCTCAATATCGCAACGTCCTGGAACCAGGCGATACATATACAAATAGCAATCTGATCGAGAAATCGGCGTCATTTCACGGCTGTTTTAGAAGTAAGTGCCGTTTTTACGAAATTTGATAGCCTGGCTGTCACTGAGCTTGTAGATTTTTAGCGAGAAAAATTAGCGATAGCGATTTTCAGAATGGTACTGCTATTCTGATCTTGCGGGTTGATAACACATTGGCTGAAGGTCACTTATAGCATTTATTGGACATCAAAAACTGATTCTGATGAAGTTTGAGTACCTACTGCAATTAAACAAAAGGTGATACAATTTTCTACTTGGAATTTAATTAAATCTTAATTTTTAAAAATTAGTCCTGCAAATCTGTACAATTACCTAATAGTCACTGGTAGTAATTTTTGTTTTTACAAATTCGAAATATTACATTTGACAAGGTGAAATGATCGCATTTTCAGGGATTGTACTCGAAAGTCCAAGCTTAAATTTAAGTCTAAGTGGAAGGTTCTATCACCATTTGTTTCTTTGCTAGAGTTTCTTATCCATTGCCAAAAACGAAACTTTTTTACACTTTGACCACGTTTTTCTCAAAATCTGTAGCTGATGGAAAGTTCATGTCAACAGATGCTTTATTGCCACCTTAATGACAAAGTCATTTGCCTTGGCCATGATTTTCCTTCCACTGCTTTTAATTCCTGTACGCACCTGAGCAGTGACAAGCATGCGCTCGAGGAACAGGAAAAAATGGGCTTAGTCCTACTTAAGTGATTTTGATTATTAAATGTTATCTTGCCTAAGCACCACTTTTACCACCATCCATCGCTCCGGGGTACTTAGTTAAGCCGAAAAGCTGACGTTTATATTGATTTCAGCCCTTGGGTGATCTGTTCAAGGTGTTAAAGAAATAAGATGGAATGACGCCAACCCGACCGGCAGACTTAAAGTGTGAGAAACTACGGATAGCTCTTTTGGCGCTATCCTCAAAAATAATGTTGTAGAGAGAGGCTCCACTCCTATTGGAAGTGTAAAAAGGCATCGCTACAATAACTTCGAGTGCATCATCGTCGCTAATCGTCGATTCGCCATTTTTCTGACAAGATAGCTATGTGATTTTGCCGTCTGGAACAGAATCCTGCTGACTAGCCGACTAACCTCAAAGGTGGTTTCTACCCGTTTGACAAAAATATTCCTATGATGCGCTCTTAGTCTTCGTTGGTAATCTTTGAAACTGTGCTGCAGTCTTTGCTGAATTGAACTTCGTCTTGCACTACTTGGTGCTCAGTGAAATTGAAGATTCTCGTTATTTTTTTAATACAAAATATATGTACTACAAAAGCATTTTAGAACTTACGGCAGCTGTTTAGATCGACTGTGCACACTTTTAAACCATTGGTGGATCTTCTTTTTCTTAGACACGTTACTATTCATAGATAATCAGTCCTAAGTATTTTGAAGGTTTTTTTTTTCGTAGTAAGCATAGTGAGAAATACTTAGTCCGTTTTGTCAAGACGTAGTAGAAAACTTTGGCGAGACAAGAAAACATCATCTGCATACCCAATTTTTGCTTTCTTTCATAGTAGTCCTTCACAGTATTAAATTATATGTTACATAAAAAGATAACTAACTACTTTCAAATAAATGTGAGTAACCGTTATTATTTAGAATATTAGCTGTTGGCTGGGATCAGCAAGTTACCGAATTTAACGATGTTGAAGGACGAGAATATGGGGATCCAAAGAAATGGAGTAAATTCCATAATGACGATGTCACATGTGCTGATGTTAAACTAGGCGAAGGTGTTGTAACTGCGACTTATTCTGGTGAAATAATATTTTGGAAACTCGAAACTGGTCAACCATATCGAAGATACAGTGTAGCAGATCCCAAACGGTTTATTGAGGTAATTGAATGGATCAATATTCAAATAAATATGTAATTCCCTTCAAAATTATGCAACAGCTCAAACATAGAGAATCCGACATAGATAGTACAGGTAAACGAACTTCACAACACTTAACCGTTTCACGTTTTGTCCGAAAATCAATTTCCGATAGCATAAAAAAGATGGAATCGGCAATGCATAAGATACCTACATCATTTGAAGAAACTTTTTTACAATCGGAATTACGTGAAGAATTAGAAATGGCAGAATCGCAGCGGCCCGAAAGACCAGTGTCTGTGCAGGCGGTGCTATTCCTGCAGACGCGGCCAATGACAAAGGAGCATGGTATGATGATATGCAATAGATATGTACAATGTATACTTAGTATGTAACACCAATTCTTCCGCATTTCGACATTCTTGTGTTTGAAGGAAGCGTTTTCGTCTCCCTCGATACGGGAATAATCCAAGTGTATTCCCATCACCAACGAGGCGGTTATCTAAATGAATTCAATTCCAGCCATCGTAGTGGTGATTGTGTGCTCACAATGGCAACCGATCGTAAAAATCGTTATCTTTTTACGGGCACTGCCTTTGGTTATATCAAGATTTGGCATATTGTAAACTATTGGTAAGTGAATAAAATTATAATCGATGGGTTAAAGGTTTGCTGCTTACTTTGGGGTGCATTCGTGTTTTGATTTCACTTTAAGATTCGGTCTTTAGTGCAGCCTGACTGCCGCTGCAAATGACAATGCGCTATGCTTTTAGAAGTCTCTGCAGAATCACGCCTGGCCAAATACAGCTGGCATAAACCATTGATTTAAAAATGCTGGGGTAGTTCCCCGTGGGAATGGGGATCGTGGCTTTAGGGCTATATATTCTTGCCCCTAAACCCACCCTTAAAGCTTGTGTGGATTTTGTAACAGCGTACACAACACACTATACCCCTCTGAGGGCAGCCTCTTGCGGTCTTCAGTTGTGTGTTTTTGTTTCCTACTGCCATTTCAGTCAGTCAGGCTCGTAATATTTTTTCGATCCATTCATTGGTGCAGCTACGTCCTGTTCAATAAAGCGCGATTGACACGAGGCAGGTCGTTAGGTAATATCAAATGCTCCTTCAATGTCAAAGAAAGTGCAAAACACCTCTTTCGAGTGCATGCCGTATGGTAGTTGAAAACTGGAACACTGCTGAATCCGTTAGCGTCTTGCTCAATGTCTAACGGCGTTATCCTTACGGTGGTTAATCTTGTGTGATTGCCTAAAATTTTCTCCATCGTCTGGAGGAAAAATGTTATAAGGTTGATCGGACGATGGGATTCAACCAGAGCGTAGCCTTTTTTGGCTTAACTTGGCAGTGAATTTGATGTAGGCTCGCCTCCAAGCTTGGGGGAAATATGCCAATGCTAGACTTTACCGCATGGAGCTGACGAGGATTGGGGTTAGACGATGCTGTTCTTTTTGGAGTGAAATCGGCCATAAGCCGTCTACCCCAGGGGTTTTGTAAGCCTCAAGCAAACCTAGTTACTTGGCCTTATCGCGAACTCCTCGTGAACAAATATTCCCAAAAATTATAAAGCAAATCAAAAACAATTTTTCCCAATTTGTTTTTGTTTTGCGTGTTAAATTATGGGAACGAATTATTCACGTGGAGTTGCCGATAAGGCTGATTGCTTGCCCATTGTACAGACGATCAGGTGAACAGATACTTTACTGCCTCCCAGTCTTCGGCGTGTGTTCTATAGCGGTTGGCGTTGTCTCCTGCTACCGGAGGAACTGCTCCTGGGAAGTGGTTGGTCAGGAGGGCTATAACCCTTCCACCTCACTTCTGGTGTAGCTGTCACCTGGAATTTTTAATTTTATTTGGCTTCCAACTGTAATATATTCACAGAATTTCCTAAAACTGTTTCTCTAGGTTTCGCGAATCTTAGTTGGTTACGGTTGACCAGTATTCGTCTCAATTCCTCGTTCGTTGTGCCCGGTTGAATAGTTTCCTTACTTCTTTCAGGAAAGCTGAGAGATCGGAGTTCCACCATAGGTTCGCATTCTGGCCTTTCGGCGCTGTCAGTCGGCAACTCGACTCTTATGCATTTGTTAATGCATCGTTTAGACTGCTGACCTCGGCCTACGATACCACCCATCGCTTCGCCGCGTTCTCAATGTTGGTACTCCCCAGAACTTTTCTTTTTAAGGGACTAACAAAGTTGCATAACAGTTATTTCGTCATTATGTCATATATTTTATAAGGTTAAAAATACTTTGTGGTTCTGGTAAATCACTGAAAAAAATTTAAACGCTATATGTAGATATTACATATTTATCAGGTAATGGATATGACTCGGTTTGATACCAAGTGATTCTCCTAATTATGTATGTATGTACTTTAGATTGGATTTGTTCGCATACAAAAGAAAAGAGGTTGCAATTACCTCCCCTAGTTCGATAGCTTACTTTAACGGGTGTATTCTGTGTTGGTAACAAAAATTTTGTTGCCGGTAAATAAAGTTCCTGTTAATTTTTAGACCCTTTTCGTATTCTGCGCGTTCTTGTAACCGGTAAATTTTGTTACCATCTCATAGGTAGGTAACAAAATATTGCCCCGTGAAGTATGCTACACAAGAATATTCACAAATCTTCATAGCTGAATTGCTGAATGAATTTAAATGTTACCAGATACCTAGAATAGCGGTTACAAGAAAGGTAACAAAATTTCCCAATTACAAAATACTCAGTAACGTACAGAATAGGCCTGTTACAGCACTTAATAATAATAATGGATTGGCGCTTATATATATGTTAGTGTTTGGTCGAGCTTCTCTACCGATTTGATGTTGTCACACAAAGGGAAGGGACCTATAGTTTTACGCCGACTCCGAATGGCGATTGTATTTTTATGAGAAGCTTTTTCATGGCAGAAATACACTCGGAGGTTTGCCATTGCCTGCCGAGGGGCGACCGCTGTTAAGAAAAAACCTTTTTTCTAAATTTGCGATGTTAAAAGACTTAAGTGTCATAAAAAGATTCGTCCTTGGCGAGTCCTAAAACAGTCAAAATCGAGATTTCTTCCTAACTTTTTCATTTATGACTGGATTTCGAAGTGTGATGTATCGTTAAAAAGATGTTTTTGTGATATTTTATAGGTACGCTCCAAAAACAAATAATTACCTGCTAAAAAGTGAAGTTCTATTTACGGGTCTATTCTGTGTTAGTAACAAAAATTGTGCTACCGGCAAAGCAAGCTGCTGTTGATTTTTAAACCCTTTTCATATTCTGCGCACTCTTGTAACCGGTAAATTTTGTAACCATTTCATAAGCAGGTAACAAAGAATTGCCCCGTGAAGTATGCAACGCCAGAATTTTCACAAAACTTCATAGCTGAATTGCTGAAAAAATTAAAACGTTACCAAGGTACCTAGAATCGTGGTTACAAGAAATCGTTACAATTTTTGATAACAAAATTTACCGGTTGCAAAATGTTCGGTAGCGTGCAGAATAGGCCTGTTAATGGTGTAGAATTCGAGTTATTAAAATTTAGTAGGCTAAGGAGCCGGTCAAGATTGACAGGGTGTTAGAAGAATGTATAGTAATCAAAAATATATTTCCAATGATGCATTCATACGTACTTATATCACAATTTGAAATCGAGACATAAATAAAAAATTTAAAGTTTTTAGGATTCGTCAAGGACGAACATTTTTATGACCCCAAAATACTTTCGAAGTAAGTTTTCAAACTAGTGGGGCTGTTGAAAACTTTTTTCGCAACCCAGTGTAATGGACATGCACACATAAGTACATATATCTTAAACTTTAATATTTCCCAGAAAGCTTTGTACACGAAAACTGCACATGCTGCGCTAAATAGCTTCAATTTCAGTAGGTATTGGTATACTTATGTATGTAGGTACATATGTACACTTTTAAATAGTTTTCGTGGGAGTCAATAACTGGAGTAATGAAATTGTCACAGAAGAAAATGTGGGTTATGTTTTATAAACATACGTACATAGTATGTATGTAAGTATGTATGCACATTAACCAAACTTTCGTAAAAAGTAATTTGCATATCATTTGCTAAACTTACATGGGTTCGCGTGTTTTATTTGAGAAGAAATTGTTTAAGCTGCAAAGGAATTTAGTAAATGGCGGATGGG
>JAPVRG010176835.1:0-11889 GCA_029783565.1 Rhagoletis cerasi | reverse complement strand
ACATGTAATTATTCTAGTATTATTAGAGATTATTCCCTAAATTACATGTCTGTTTTGGACAGTTAGAACGGGCCTGGCGCCCGAAAATATGCTTTCGAAAAGGGAATGCTATAATTAAAACGTTTATACTGAACGTTTTACGCATTACAACGAGATAGAACTCGAGACCAGGATGTTTTTGAGTTCGCTGATTACGAATCTGAAGTCAACTTTTCAAAATTAAAAATGGCGGATCCAATATGGCGATCACTTATTTTAAATATGTTTGGATTCTCTCGAAACTTGGTACTCTGGAGTTTCCAGAGTTGCTGATCACGAATCTGAAGTCAACTTTTTAAAATTAAAAATTGCGGATCCAATATGGCGATCACTTTATTAAAAAATGATTGGATTCTTTCGAAACTTGGTATCCGTTTTAATTTTAGTAATTTTTTAAAAATTTGATAGCCATATTGGATCAGCAATTTTGAATTTAAAAAAATTGATTTCAGATCCGTAATCAGCGACCTCAAAAATTCCCATGTGACGTGTTTCGAACAAATCCAGTAATTTTTTAAAAAATTGATCGCAATTTTGGATCCGCCATTTTGAATTTTGTAAAACTAACTTCAGATTACTAATTAGAAACCCCAGAAACCCCCCGGTAACAAGTTCCAACTAATACCAATGCGTAAATTGTACAGTATCAACGTTTTCATTTTAGTAATCTCTTTTCGAAAGCATATTTTCGGACACTAGGCCCATTCTAACTGTCCAAGACAGGCATGTAATTAAGGGAATGTTCCCCAATAATACCAAAGTAATTACACGTAAAAACAATATTTTTAGCTGCATTTTAACTTGTCAAGAAAATAAAGAAATTGAGAGCATCAGCGGTTTTATAAAAAACCGACCAGCGCGACCTCTAAAAAAACTTTTTTTTTAAATAAAAAAATACGTTCCTCTTCTTTTATCACAAATTACAATAATTTGAGGTAGCGTTTATGAAATTCGAAAAAAAACATTTTTTGAACCACTCTACCCCTCATGCATAAAAAATAAAATAGATTTAAAGTGCTCTATAAAGTGACATTTTCATAACATTTTCGATTTATGAAGCAGTTAAAGTCTTTTTTTTTTTTTTGAGTTAAGGGGTGTGTCTATAAATTTACCAGGAGACGGAGAAATTATGAATTGTTTAGGAGGAGTTGCACTGGCGTTTTTCGTGACACTGCATGCACTAAAGAGTTTTTCAATTGGGTCGGGTCAATGTTAGAAGGTTATTTCAACCAATGGTTTTTATCACCAGCACAAGTTAGACGTCCAATCGAAAAAAACCTATTATCAAAATGAGTTTACGTAAGAGCAAACGTTTCTCCAGATCCACCCATTTTACGTTTGACAGGCGGTCGGTGGCCCTTCAAAGTCGACTCTCTAACGTTTGTTGGCCAAATTCGAGACTACCGGTTCGGTAAACAATCACGTACATATTTGCAGATATTAATTCATCTACAGAATGTCACTATTTAGTGTGGATTTTGGGCGAGTTCAAGAAAAATACTAGTCGGAGTAGTAGGCCGAAAAACCAAAGCCGATAGGGAAGAAAGGTGTGCGTGGAAAATCATTACAGCTCTAAAAACCAGGTTCTTTGATTAATCTTAGTACTTAATTTGTCGAGAGAAAGAGAATACTACCCAAAAATTGGAGAGCTCAGTCTGGCAAAGGCCGTACAGTCGTGGAGAGTTCCAAGGAAGGCAGTTCGCTTTTTGCTTTTTTCGAAGCGTGGTAAAACTCTTTTCAGAACCCTTATAAACTTGTCTTCCTCACACTTTAACATCTTCGGATACAAACTATATGGCACGGGTGGCTTGAAATCGTCAAAAGAGACTAGAGAGAGCCTCACTGGCTCCTTAGTCACGAACTCAGATGCTATGTAACAATTTAGCTTGGTGACTGCTTTTTTCACGCTATCCACTTCTATATGTCTGTCTGCATCAGGAATTAACCTTCTACCTTTATACAAAATAATTAGGAGATCAACAGGACGTCTTAAGTGTGGTAATGTCTTAACCCTCGGACGCCTTACAACCTTTTACACGGTCAACGTCCGGCAAGGTCCCCGTGAACCTTCCTTGTCAACATGGCGTGCGATGCGTTTTATTTTTTACTCAAATGGTGTTATTAACTAAAATCCCTATGTTTAGTGTGATGTTGCATAATGTGTGTGGATATGTATACATATATATATGCACATATATATTTGAATAAGAAACAAGACTAAATTGCATGAAGATCTCTGTAAGGATCCTGCGGACCATTTCGGGCGTCGACGTACATGTCGACGAATGATTATATCGACTGACTCTGCTGATATTTTCATATTTATTATACTAGTATCTTGCAGTGAAAATTTATCCATTTTCAAGATTTTTTTATAGGACGGCCCGCAATAGCACATTGAGTGCCATGTCGCACAAAAGCGTACGACAGAAGTTGTCAGAGGTTGTTTCACATTCGACCTTGTTGTTCGCTTAAGTGCGATACTTCGTGAAATTTTTTTATGTTTTCAGAGTAGCCTGATATTCGCAGAACATTTTGGTCCAGTTTTCATAACATTATGTTGATTTTTTAATGTTTTATGATAAGGTACATTTTGTGTTTGATGAAGATTTCTGCCAAATTCGCTTGGCACTCAATGTGAGAGAGGTGTCGCCAACGCTCTCTTTGTCCGTTTTGAACTCACTTCCGCCCCTCGTGGCCATATCCGAAAACTTCCTTACAGAAAATAATTTTTCAAATCTAGCCAGCAGTATTTACATATGTAGAAAATATCTGAACAACTTTTCCGATTATTTTATTATTTATTTTTCCTTGTCCTGGCAATCGTTAGTAGCTCAGAAATAGATTGCCGCTCTAATTCGACATTAAATGTGATTCTTAGTTTTATAGCATCAATATAAAATAAAATAAATAATTTTTAATAAAAATCCAATTTCTTACAATGAATTGAATTTTGTTGAATTTAGTTTCTTATAAAGAACAATAGATCGGACATTTAAGGAAATATAAAACTTTTTGTAATTTTTTATTGCACTGCAATTTGTTTATTCATAATTTTGAATAAACTTTGCTAATGAAAAGAACACTATCTATATCCCCTTCACAACTTACACGCTAAGAATTGCTACTAAAATACCAAAAATATGCACACAAATTAATCACCCAAAGGTTTATTTGAAAATGTAAGTATCGACAACGAACTATTTTTCCTTTCAAAGACTATGGACGGCAGTTTTCAATTAATTTTTCAATTACTTATGAATTATCTTTTCAACTAACAATTTGACAAATGAGCTGTACTAATTCATGCAAATTCTAATTTTCCAACAGAAAAAGCCATGGCCAAAGTGAGCAATGGAAGAGATGACACTTCGCCTACTGGTAATGAAGAACGAAGCTCCGAATCACCAAGCGAACCACTGCCGATTTATCAACAACGCGACAATTACTTTAGTTAAACAATAGTAGGAAACGCAAAACATTTAAATGCTGTAAAGAAATAAATGAAAATCAAACGAGTGCAGCGCCCATAAAAAAAATAAATAAAACTATAAATATATAGAAGCACCGAAAAGGTTATCAAGAGCACCACTACACTGCTATATACAACAACAAAACCGTAACTGTAACTTCATACCAGCATAAGCAACGTAAAAAATCACAACAAAAATCTACACTCAATACTACTACTAAACAATTGCATTTATCTAGAAAGAAAAGAAAGAGAGCAAAAGGCGCGGCAAGAAATGGTCGCGGCGGAGCTAAAAGAGCGGCAAAAGTAGGAGTGATTCCTAAGTATTAGCAAATTAAAAAAGTTAGCTGAAAATTATGTACGTCTAACGACAACAACAATCCATGTCTATTTGCAAAATATTAAGAAGATTTCAATGTCGTTGCTGAAAGATAAAAAGGAAATTTTAAATAAAAATTTAAAACTATTTAAATGTAAAAGAGCCTAACTACAAAAAAATTTTCAACTAACAAAACTAACTAATTATTTTTGCTTAGCTGCAAAACTTAAACGACTGAATTGTAAAACAAATTTAAAAGACTATGAAAAATATTAACGAAAAAATATCAATAAAAAATATTTAAAAAGCATTTCGAAAGTAAAAAGCAACAGAAAACCGATAGTTACCAGAAAGCTGTAGATGAATATGTTTTCTGTTTTTCGTTAGCAAAGCAAAAATTGTTGAAATTTATGCAATTAAAATTGAAAAAAAAAACTGATACTGGAAGAGGAATTATTAACGAATTAGGCAACATATCAAAACTAAAACGAAACTCAAAGAAAAATATTATATGAATTTATGGTATGTACATACATACATACACTACCAAGGCACAAACATGCTTTCATATATGTGTATGTATGTACGTGTAGATTATTCAAAAAAAAAAAAACCAAATTTAAATGTAAGATAATGCAAAGGATAATTTTTCTGCATATTAAAAATTTTGAAATTTCAAAAAAGAAGAATTTACGTAGCACGTTTCGATGGTAAACATTTGTTGAACTCCATGTTAATGTTATTTGAGGGCAAACATATTGTTGAGAAACTTTAGACATATGAAATGTATAATATTTTAAACTAAAACTAAAATTAAAACTAAATAATATACATACATACATGCATACACCAATATTACACATGCATATAAATAGAGCATAAATATATCCTAAAAATACATACAAAACATATGTATGTAAACATAAAAATTAATTTACTTTTAAAATTGCTGAAAGTAATTATGTGTATGTAACTATGTGCAATTAACAAAGCAAGCGAATGCATTTATCTTCAATAATCATCATTTCGTCATTAATATCTATACATGCATACATACATGTGCGCCTGTGAATAGGCGACATATATAAATGGGCCTTAATGTTTCGCTTGTTGAGGCAGCGTACAAACGCACAGCTTCTCCAAAAAAAAAAAACTATCGCATTTCTTATTGCAGGGCTACATATTCGAAGTTGAACCGAAAAACAATAATTTTGAAGACTTGCAGTTTTTTCTTTTTTTTTTACATGAATTAGCGACAAGTCAGCAAATAAATATTACCAATATACAGAGCGTATCTATCTACATACGAGATAAAGGCGATAGAAGGTCAGCTAGCCCAGCAACTGGGGCTGACTTTGAAGAAACTATTTTCAAATTAAATAACCAGCACTCTCTAAATGTTAGCTGCATTGCACATACGAATAAATGAAAGTCAAGATGGGCTAAAAACGTAATATTGAAATCTGTGAAAGCTTCGAGTAATTTAGTTTTTATTTTTCGCCTTTTTAAAAATTTGGGGTTTAATAAAATATTTTGAACAACAAATTTTTTTTGTAGTTGCGTTATTTTAAAACAATGTCTTAAATATGCACTTGATGTATTAAATTTTCAGCAATTTTTTCTGTACCTAAGCGTTAAAGCTAATGGAAACTAAACAATTAAACGATATAAATGTATGAAAAATCAAAAAAAGATGCAACTAAATATGTAATTGCTAATGAGATAATTATGCAAAGGCACGGATTTATGGGTGCTTATAACTAAATAGTAAAATACAAAATTAGGAAACCAGGTCAAACAAAAAAACCGAGTAGAAAGAGAGTCGAAGTAATTTATAGGAAACATTTTGTTTAGGACAAGGAAAAACGAAAAATAGGCTCTTTAAAGGGAGGAATCTAGTTACATGAGAATATGAGTTTTCTCCCATGAGAATTGATGTTTACTCTACGATGAGAGTAAATATTGTGATAATGAGAGGTATTTTCTATTCCCATGAGAATTATTCTCATCGTTTACCAGAACCCTTAAGCAGAGAGGTGATAAATAAATCAATTAATGCACACAGCAACAATTAAAGTATCTATGCATTAATATGTGGACACATAATTTACATATATATTATGTGATTAAGTTACGCGGGTGATTCAATAAATAGTTCAATTTGCAATCAAACAACGCCAACCTGTCCGGCGAAGTTGTCATAGTTAGAAGTACAGCTAGTTGTTCATCCAAAATCAAAACATGTAAGCCTATCGAGCCTATGGCTTTTGCACATTTTTAATTAACGATTTAACCAATTGTTTTGGGCGTAGTGTCCTCAATTGGGAGCCTAATAGGATTTCATTTAACTTATCAATTAAAATGATTTCGAATTCCAAAGCTGGTGGCAAATCTCGTCGAAAATATTTTCGAAATAGTTACAGCTTTCCTCATACCTCTCTCGTATAGTACCCATATTAAAAATTATGATTGAACTTGTTAATTAATTAGATTTTGAATTTCTAAACAAGTGGCAGCCCTTTTTAAAAATATTTTTGAAATAAGGCCTTATCAAGCCTCTCTTTGAACTCCATTTTAAAATATTTAATTTAATTAACAAGTAAACGGGTTTTACTTTTTTGAACAGGTGGCAACCTTATAGAAAATTTTGAAATAAATCGTTTTTAAACTAGATACTTTTGTTGTTCATCTCTGTATATTGTTGTATAATTAGTTATTCGAATTATTAATTATTCGATATAGAATTTTTAACAAATGGCAACCCCTTTAAAATTTGTTTGAAATATATGATTTTGGAACCCCTTTCGTTTGATAGCCACATTTTTTTTTAATTTTTTTTACCTTATTAATTAAAATTACTTTAACTTTTGAAAAAGGTGGCAACTCACTTCAAAAAATATCCTATACGTGTTAATCCAGATTATGACCTATCTGTGGGACGAATTTCATTGAAATCCTTTCAGCCGTTTTAGCGTAAAAGAGGAACAAACATACTCACTCACTCACAAACTTTCACATTTATAATATCAAAATATTCGGCTTCCCGAGTTTGAATAACTTTTCCGCATGATTTTAATGATCACACGAAATTCATGTTTTTCATTTTCGCAATGCGCCTATCTGCTTATAAAATCACGAACTTATTGACTCACCCTCGTAACTTGGGTCCGCCATTTAGGTCAATTATCACAGCGAAAATTTTAGCAAACATTTTTTTTAACATACGGCAAAAAAAATTTAATCGAATACGAAATGCAAATCTGAACACAATAAGAGATTATGATTAATTATGATGTAGCATGTTTGAGTAAAATTAAGTCATAAAGAGAGTGGTGAACAAATGAGCACAAAATGCAGAAATGTTGCAAATAAATGCTTTTTGACAATTATTAAATTTTTTACGAATGATTAAAGTGCTTATGAAGGATAGTCAGCATTTTAAATAAATCAAAAAGAAAACCAGGAAACTATATTACTTCTTTAGGTTAGTTGGTTTCAGATTTTTAGATTCAGTTATATCATTTTTAAACGCATATCAAAATATTACTGAACTTTTTGAATTAGCATCAACATTTAGCTGGCAACAACGACTTTGTAAAATGGTATATGAAATGTTTCTGTAATGCATAGTTTATTTAAACTTAAATTAAAAAAAAATAAACAAAAAAATTTCATTAGTAGTTCTTAACGTTCGTTTTACATTATATACTATCCATAGTCTTATGCATATATTTTAGCAGCTAGGCGAGTTCAAATATATTTCAATTTAATACATACATTTGTACAAAAAATCAATCTTTACAAATATTTTTTTAATCCCAAACTGTACAAAATATGTATAAAGTTAAAATAAAATTATCACTCAGTTTGCATATAGCATGCGATTAAACATACATGTATACATATTTACATACATAATTTTTAAGAAAAGTGTTTAAAACGGGAAGTTGATGCAATGCATATTAATACCATTAATGAGGGTCTCTCTTTCAAATGCAAAATAAATTAGTGAAGCGTAATTAATTTGGCGGTGCTAAAATAATTTAATTTTTCATTTAGCATAAAAACAACTGTTTATGTTCAAATGATATATATGGATATGCAAAGTTACAATTAAAAACAAGTTAAAAAGCTAAAGCAACAGAGATATGTATTTTAGATAATTTTCATAAGTATAGCAAAAAAACTGTTTACGGCTGAGTTTAATTTCGAAAATTATATACTTTTTATTTAAAATTACATGCATGTACAAAGAAATATGCATATAAGCACTACAATTACTGTATATATGGTTTTAATGCATATGCAATTGTAAAAAATAACCAACAAAATTTTTAATTATATTTGTTGAAAGTTGAACTTGAAAAGAAGAGCAAGAATATTAAATATGAAAGCAACGTGTTAACTAAAAAGAAGAAATAAATAAAAGAAAAGAAAAAATACAAATGCAGAAAATGGGCGTAGTTGTATCAAATAATGTCATAATTTTAATGTCAAATAAATTGATATATATATTAGGTATACAAACTACATATACTCACATGCATATGTAATCCTCACACACGCATGCAAAGACATAATTACATACACATGTGTATTGAACTAGAATATAGCTATATGCAAAAAACACATACATACAAATAAATACATGCATAAATTCATACAAACAAAAATATACACATATATATATATATATATTAAAGATATATACATATAAATGCACATCTATAAAAGCGAAATAAGCAAAATGAACGAAATATCATAAATATAGCATAAATGTATGTAAAGCATCAGAATGATTATTGTAAATTGGAATTAAAAATGTTATCAATAAAAATGATAGTTGGAATTTAAATGAACTGGAATTTTTATTTTACAATTTCCCTAAGCCGCACATTGCAGCACTTCCGGAAATAACAGCCTACATAAATATTGCGCCTAAAAGCAGGCAATGATCGTCGCTACAACACGCGAACCTTTCGTTTATTGCTGGTTCCGGTAAAAATTACGGATGTACATACGGAAACGAGTAACAGGCCAGATCGTAATAATTAGAAAAATATATAAAAAAAATCTATGGCTTGTATTTTTAAAGTTATAGGCGTTCAAAAAAAACAGAAGAATCTGCACCCTGTGATGGTTTTTTAATTCCCTTTACTACATATTTCCACTTTTTTCTGAATTTTATTTTTATTATGTAATTCTGAGTAATTCTTCTGTAAATTGTCGTCTAAAATTTATAGCCAACTGCTCTAGCTTGGAAGAAAATTACACTTTTTGCCCAAAAAAAATTTGAAATTTAGTGCTTCGCCCAATTTTAACTGACTGTACTGAAAAGAATGTACCACACTAGTTTGGCAAGTAACTTTAAAAGTTGGGGAATTTAATTAAGATTCCAAAATGGTATGACACATTTGGTAGATTGTTTCTTAAATGATGGACAATTTTGATTTTTGTAAAGAAACTCAGATTTGAAAATTTTTTTCTTACTTAAAACGATTGTAGTGTACCAGAGACTTTCCTTCAAGCCGTAACTTTTAAGGTAATTGTAGTTTGAGCTAGACGGAGAGAGTGATTTTACGAAGTGTGAGCCACTTTGGCCTGGCCTGTCACCCGTTTCCGGCTTGAAGTCGACTTCTGTAACACCCTGTGTATGTGGCTGACTTCCAAAATGTTTTGTGCAATGTCTGTATACAGGGCGCGAATTATGGCATCCGAGGTCGAATGAAACTCGATTCGAAATTTCATTTTGAGATCGCGGCACTCGATGACAAGTAAGCTTTTTCAATTTAAATTGTATTGCTCGAAAACAGCTGTCATTTCGTTTCATTCGATTCGAAACAAGTTATCATTCGATCATGGATGCCGTGATACGGGACCAGTTTGACTGCGGTGAGCATACAGCGCAGCTATGCTTAGTTGGAATACAAGGCAAAAATATGCAAAGTTAATTTTTTTATTGAACGCAACGTGCATAACATTTTTAACATTTGCTCACTCCCAATTCTCTAAGCTCGCTCACGTATCAAAAAAGCATCAACTTTATCAGATGATGACGTTTGTACAAATTTGTACCATTTTTATTGTGGCCTATTGGTACCAAATTTAGAAGTTTGGGTGGACATTTGAATTAATAAGAAAAAAACAAAACATCACAATTATTGTTTCACTAACATCACTTCTGCATCATCGTTTATCAATTCTCATATACAAATTTAGGAGAACGGTTAATTTCTTCATGGTCCAATGATCGGAACTAAACCAAATTAGTATGGGACCACCCTTAAGGGACCACCTTTCCGTATTCCAGTAACATACATAAAAAAATTTCCGACGAATTGATAACCTCCTCATTTTTTTTAAGTCGGTTAAATAATTTTTTTTTTCCCCAAAAGCAAATTAAAACATAGAATTTAATAAAAAATCAAATGGGTTAGAAATGTTTTTAACCAAAAATTTGTCAAGATATATATGTATCGTTGATGAAATGTAGAAGGCTCCATTTGACATTTCTCACTTTTTATAGGAGAAGCAAAAAACCAAACCTACAACACATACAATTCTGTGCGTAGAGTTTTTCAAAAGTGTCTTAAAATCATTGGGTTTTAAGCAGGGACCGTAATCATTATGAGTTCTATCAAAAAAATTGATATTTAATTATTATTTCAAGATTTTAAAATTTGCGATCAATAGTAATAATACATTTCTGAATTTTATTGTATTGCTCAAATATACAAATTTTATGTTAATTTATACTTTTTTGATCAAAAATAATCATCATTTTTTAGTTTAATTTTTTTGATCAAGAAAAATTATCATTTTTTGAGTTCTATTTTTTTCGTCAAATATAATCATTACTTTTTGAGTTAAACTTTTTTGATCGAAAATAAAACTCATTTCTTGAGCGTTATTTTATCTCTCAGAAATAAAAATTAACTTCTGAGTTTCATATTTTTGTTCAGAACGAAAAACTCAAAACGCCACAACACTTTTCTAATAAGTATTTCGGAGTAAATTTTTTTTGCTATGCCATCGTCAATATATGCACTCAAAACTGCAATATATTTATACACATATATATTTGTACATATGTATAAAAAAGGCGATTAATAAGAAAGATCTACAAATTATTTCATTGGAAAGCGTTAAACCCTGTACATATGTATATATTTATGTATGCACATGCAAATATACATATGTGACTGCACATACATATTTACATATCTACATACTACAACGTAATACATACAAATAGAATCTCTAAACTTTTTGCAAAACTCGGGAAAATTTAATAAATTTGCATAAAAGTTTTCAACTTTCTAATCAGAATTTTTAGAAAAATTTGGTGTATGCAGCTTCATAGCCCAGTCAATTCTAGTACAACACAATGCAAGTTTCAAGTGGCTACAAAATATCGTTGATTTATGGCAATTTTTTTTGTCGGCATTGTTGTGCGGTTTCTTCCACATAAAAAAAATGTCAAGCATACATTATGGAAGAAAATGCATGACAGCAAAAAAAATTATCAAAAATCAACGAAAGTTCTTAGAAACTTCAGACTTACACTTTACTATACTAAAATTTAATATTCTATAAATCTGCATAATCAAACTTTTTCTGAAAAATCTGATTAGAAAGTTGAAAACTTTTATGCAAATTTATTCAATTTTCCCGAGTTTTGCAAAAAGTTTAGAGATTCTATTTGTATGTATTACGTTGTAGTATGAACTAGATTTTTATAAAAGATCGGCTGAAAGAAATCAAAATAAAAAACTTTGCATACACTGTGAAAAATTTTCTGTACGTAGACTTTTCTCGTCCACTGTACATAGGGAGATATGCATGTATGTATGTACATAAATATGTATATATGTATGTTCAAACATATGCACTCAAATATGTATATTTGTATGTGCATACTTAAATATATACATTTGTACATGGTTTAACGCTTTCCAATGAAATAATTTGTAGATCTTTCTTATTAATCGCCTTTTTTATACATATGTACATATGTATATATATATGTATAAATATATTGCAGTTTTGAGTGCATATA